>JANHMN010000002.1:3152988-3202022 GCA_030674055.1 Rhabdomys pumilio | reverse complement strand
ACACACACACACACACACACACACACACACACACACACACACACACATACACACGTATAGTGTATGCAGATAGACTGGGCTTGACATGAGCTTTTGAAATCTCAAAGCTCACCCCCTCACAATGACATACCTCTTCCAATAAGGTCAAACCTACTAATTCTTCCCAAACAGTTCTATTCTACTCCCTGGTGATTAAGCATGTAAATATGGGAACCTGTGGGGATCATTCCCATTGGAACTGCCACACTGTTGACAATTTCTCATAGAAGAAGAGGGTTGGTATATATACACAATGTCTACCTCATAAGGTCCCAAACCAGAGTTCACTCTAGGGAATTGATGAGGTGTTGGGTTTCTTTACTGAGCACAGGTTGGGGGGTCGATGCCAGGAGCATGGGTGTCCCCTGTGTTCTCCTTCCCCAGCCTATACATTCCAGCCTTCTTGAGACACAGAAGTCATGTGCTATTAGGGCAGAAGTGTATACACATGGCAGGGGAAGGCAGTTGGAAACTCAGGTGAGGCTATAATGACCCTCCCTACCCTTTTCTTCTACGAAAAACAGCAGCAGTGTGGTGGTATGAATGGTCCTCATAGGCTTACAGTTGCTCTCTTAGTCACCAGGGAGTAGAACTGTGTGCGAAGATTAGTAAGCTTGACCTTATTGGGAGAAGTATGTCTTTGGGAGTGGGCTTTGAAAGACCATGTCAGGTTCAGTCTTTCTCTCTCTCTCTCTCTCTCTCTCTCTCTCTCTCTCTCTCTCTGTGCCCCCCCCCCGTGTGTGTGTGTCTGTCTGTCTCTGTGTGTCTGTCTCGGTCTGTGTGTCTGTCTCTGTGTCTCTGTCTCCCCCTTCCCATGGGAGATTAGGATGTAAAGCTCTCAGTTACTGCTCCAGCGTCAAGCCTACCTGCATGCTGCTATGGCCCCTGCCCTGATGATCAAGGATTAACCTTCTGACTATGTAAGCTGGCTCCCAGTCGAATGTTTTCTTTTGTAAGCATCTCCTTGGCCGTTGAATCTCTTCACAGCAATAAACAGGGACTAAGATAACAGTTGACAAGCTCCCATGGTAAGTGACTCTTACAAGTAGACAGAACTGATCTGATGAGCACGGTAGCTATTTTATCACAGCATACGGGCTCATCCCCACTTGCTGGCTTCAGTTATGCACACTTCTGCCCAGCCTAGCCAGCACCTGATGGAGAAACCAGCACCATAATCCTCAACCTGGATCAAGGCAGACCAAAGCTAGGCTCCTGGCTCCAACAGCTGGCATCTGATCCATCCTTTTGTTGTTGTTGTTGTTGTTGTTGTTGTTGTTGTTGGTGGTGGTGGTGGTGGTGGTGGTGGTGGTGGTACTCAGTGCCTTCAGTGACTGTGCCCTTCTGATGCCTGCCTGGCCTGGGCGCACCTTAGCTAAGAAGACATTTCAAACACAAAGGGTCTAGTGGGAATACAGCTTCACTGGGGAATCGAGAGACAGGTGTGAAGACCTGGGAGCTTTAGAGCTCTGAGGATGTTTGGCTTCATTCTTTCTGATAGTGTGTTTACAATTAACTATTCATCCTTCCTGTGAGTTTTAAATCCATGCAGACACTGTGTGGAGAGTAACATCTGGGGAGTAACAGGTTGTGGTTGGTTACACAGTTTCATTTTCTATCATTGAGGCCATGTCAACTTGTTCTGCCATGGTCTTGAGGGTTCCTGCCAGCCTCGGCCAGAATGGAGCCCAATGCTAGCTAGTACACGTGTCCTACCTGTCATTTGTATCCCAGGCTCTGGGTGGGCACTGGGTGCTCCCTTCCAGCTCAATCCAGCACCAATTCCCATTGATCTTAAGGTCAGGATCTAGACTAGAGACATGGCTCAGCTGGTGCCTGCCATGAAGTGTGAGGATCTGATTTTGATTAGCATACACATTAAAAAAAAAACCCAGACTTCAGTTGTTATTTGTAATCCAAGTACTAAAAGAAGAGGAAACAGATGAACCCTGGGCTCACTGGCCAGCTAGCCTGACCTAAAGGTCAAGCCTCACGTCTCAGTAAGAGACTTGGTGTGGTGCTGGATGGATCCTGAGGATCAACGCCTGAAAATGAACTCCCCCCCCTCTGTCTCCACATGCACACATATGCACAGACAAACACAGAGACACACAGAGGCACACACAACCAGCCTAAGATCGGAATCTTCAAAAGTATATGCTTACACTGAGTGGTGACTAGATCATTGTTCTCGAGTCTCTGGCCTCACTGGGTGGAAATCCACACTGTCAGTTTCAGGAACAGTAAAATGAGAATGAACTCTCGAGCTGTTGGTGGAGGGGCTCCTGGCTTGGACTCAGAACTCCTATTATAAAATCAAACCTTTAAAACATAGCAAGGAGGAAGCCAGGAGATCTCTCTGCACCATCTGTTAATTTATAGGGCGACTGGTGTCAGCCATTTAGGAAGAGTTCAATTATATGCCAGGCCCCACTCAGGGCTCAGCCTCGGAAGCACAGAAATGTAATCACAAATTTTAATTGAGAAAAATGGCCCTGGATCAGATTCCTTGATTTTTTTTTTTTTCCAAAGAAGAAGATTAAATCATGCGGGGGGGGGGGGGGGGGGGGGGGGGGAGGGGAGAGGCGATATGAGTTTTAAATTAGTTGTAATAAAGTGGAGGTGTGATTGTAAACCGATTTGTGCATTGCGTATCAGGAGTCGTTACTGGGAACATGCGTGGTGCGTCCGGCGGGTCCTGCTGAACACTGCACTGTTCATGGAAGAATGTCAGCTCACTTTCCCCCAAATGGAAAGAAACTCCAGGAGTCAGCAATGCTACGGCTGGGCTAGGGTGTGGCTTGATTGGTAGAGCATTTTACTAGTGTTCACAAAGCCCTAAGTTCAGTGCCCAGCAGGACATAATACCAGGTATAATGCTGTACCTTGGGACTCCCAGCCCTTGGAGGCACAGGCAGGAGGATCAGACATTTAGTCATCTGTGGCTACACAGAAAATCTGAGGCCAGCCTGGGCTACATAAGACTCTGTCTCAAACAAACAAACAAACAAACAAACAAAAACCAGACAACCAGAACCCCATCAGAACCCAACGATGACCAACAGCTGTCTGCCTGCCCCACCCTCTGGCCCCTCTCCTCGAGATCTTCAGTGTACACTGGTGTCAGTTTATGGCAGCCTCACCTGTCCTTTGCATCCTCATGGATGCTTCCTGTTGGTCTGCACAAACCCTCCTGTCAAGTGAGCTGGGCTCAGTTAAGCGTTGTGCTTATCCACACATGCTGAGCTCTATGACCCTGGCATGGACCCATGTCCCTGCCATCCTCCCTGTGTCCCCAGATGTCTCTCTGTGTCTCTGAGTGGAGGTCCGAGTGCTCTCAGCAGCTCCCTCGGCCCTGAGCACAGGTAGCTCCTGGAGCCTCTGCATAAATGCCTGGCTTCTTACCAGCCAAAGCTGGCACTGTCTGTGACTGCTCTGAGGACTTTGCAAGTGGTCTGTGGTGGCTCTGTCTCCCCCTTCATCTCACTATATTCTAGAAAGACTTTTCACATCTTCCTCCACCTCTCTGAGTTAAGAGCGTGTGTGTCCATGGGCCCAACAGCCTGCACTTAGTAATTTGGAAGAACATGGAAGTTGAGGTGTTGCTGGTTCCTGCATTTCATCTTGATTTAGTCATTTTTATATGGCTCGCAAGGCGTATGCAGATTTCCCTGTTTCTTTATTTGTTCATTAAAACTTCAATAAAAGCGTTATAAAAATGTCTTATTTTGGTAGTTAATTGCCATCTCCGTTTTAATATGCAAGTGGTGTCGGCCCTCCCTGAGCTTCTCTCAAGCTCCCTGTAAATAACCCAGCAGCTTTGGATGGATGTTCCCGCCTCCTCTGTGTGTCCTCAGCCATCCAAGCAAAGAACAGCAGGGAACCAGGGCCCCTGCCAGAGGACAGGCTCCATCTTCTTCAGGACTGAGATTCTTTGCCCATGTTGAGCACTCAGAGAGCTTTCTCTGGCTCTCAGATATTTTCCTATAGCCTGGAAAATGAATCCCCTTCTCCCTGAAGTCAGCACTATCTGCTCAGCATCAGTCGAAGAGAGGCCAGGTAGGGCTTTGCTGGGATCCCTGCCCATCGTCTGACTAGCTCCATGCAAGGCCTAGAGTAGTGGTCCCAGGAGCCAACCAGGGCCCTGGACTACCAGGCATGGGAGCAATGGCAGCCAGGAAGCCAGGTATAAGGAGGCTGGATGTGGGCAGCCACCTGTGTTGGCCCTGAAGCTGGGCTTGGAGATACTGCCCGCTGGCTCAGCTGCTGTGCACAGCAGGCTGAGGAGCCTTTTATGGTCTGCATGCGGTGATGGCCAGAGGCCTCTTGGAATGGCTTGAAATACCTGGCACATGAGAATAGGTCCACTGGCAACCACATCCTATGACTGAAACCTTCTCGGCAGGTCACCTTCCAGGTTCTCAGCAGCACAGCTCTGCGGCTCTCAGAAATAACCAGTGATGGGGTATCACTCATACCCTGGGTAACACATGGAATCTCCAGCACAACTGTGACCCAGGAAGTGATTCCCAGACTATTAGATGCCTGATGAGCTCCCCAAAGATGGACATGCCTTGTCTCCTGTTAGGATCCACTAAGGGTGGATCCTAGGTGGGCATTAGAGTTGCCACTGAAGCAAGAGCACCAGTGCCAGGCACAGAATCACATGTTGCAGACTGGTCTCCAGGACTAGGAAGCCAGGGGAGACTCTGTGAGGAGGGGGCATCCACTTGATAGTAAGTAATACAAGAAACACCACCCAGTCTCCTACCAGGAGTCTCTAGAGGATGAACAGCCCCTTCTGAGGTTGGCATATGCAAAAGGAGCCAACCCTTGGTTGACATTTTAGGTGCATATTCAGAAGACCCAGGGAATTCCCACAAGGACAGACCATGTTGTGACCAGAGAAGCCCAGGATAGTAGCCATTGCCATATCCAGGGGCAGGCTGGAGTTTGCCAGACTTTTCCAGAAGATACTGACTGTATATATAGAAATGGAGATATGGTCACTATCTCATCTCATCTGGGCTTGGCTTAACTCCTCTCCAGACACCAATGGAATAAAAAATTCCAGGCTACCTCTTCTTCACCCCACCCCCAGGTCATACTCCAGACCCACCCAGGCTCTCCTGGGCTTTTCCTAAAAAACCCATGTGTACAGCATGCCCAAGCAAGACTCAGTCACCCCTTCCTGTCCCCTGCTCTCACCTCCCTGGGGGTGGGGAGTTCTGCAAACAGCACTCTTTCTCCTAGTCATTCAGCTAAAGATCTGGAAGTCACTAATCGGTTTCTCCTGTTACTAGCAATTCAAACACCAGCAGGGCCACGGGGTCTCCACCACACCTTGTCACTTCTGAGATGGAACCCGGAGCAGAAGGGACAGTAGGAAACAGGAGAATAAAATGCTAAGTAAAACCAACAGGACTTGGTGCACTGAAGTTTACTGACCCGGGGAGGCTTGTCTTGTGTTCTCTGTGGAGGACCTTAACCACACCCCTCTTTCCCTGAGCACACTTATTTCTTCTTTGGACACATGCACACTCATCTCTGAAGGAATTTTTAGCCCCTGGGACCTTTTAACCCCTTTCAAATCGCACTGGCTCCCGTTACTCTCATTCTGATAGGAACAAACTCATAGCTCCAGCAGAGGTTCAAGGCCACTGTTGCTCCTGGGAAGCAGGGAGAAAGCCACTTCAAAGGTGCGTAAGAGGACAAACTACGTGGAGATCTAACGGGAGATGAAATAGAGAGCTGCCTGGGCATCGAGAAGCATCAAGAATCGCAAAACGAAACCGTTAAAGAATGAAACTCATTAAATGCCTGTGATAACACTTTATTTTAATGGTACATTTAATTCATACTTAATTCCAGCGGTGCTCTGGCGCGGCCCGGTGCTCCCACACGCACACCATCCCACACGCACGCCAGATAAATGGATTATAGCAAAGCGGGCAGACAGTGAGTACCCGCTGAAGCCAGCTCAGCAGCAGGTGAAAAATGTCTTAACAGAATATATTTCCCATGTATGAACCAGCGGCACATTTGACAATACCGTCTGCAGAAATAAAGCTAAAGAAACAGATATTCCCTACCCCTGACAACACGGATTAAACAGTTTTACCCTACAGTCCGCTTACTGCTCATAGCTGAGTTAGAATTCCTTAGATTGTCTGTAAAGGGAGCAGAAGCATTGGGCTGCAGTGCCTGCCAAAGTAAACACACAGAGCTAGGAAGAGGGCTGTAGCCTCACCTCCAGGAGCCCTGTCACCATGGAGACGGAAGCCTTCTGGGTACCACCTTCTTGCACCAGAGATTCTCTGCATCTCTGAATGCCACAGTTCTGCACAGCACAACCCTGATCAGGACCAACGTGAGGATGGCAGCATGCAAGGCACCTCCATCTCTCAGTAACACCTCAGAGAGGCTTGGTTGAGCTGCAGGCTGTCCTTCTTGGTTTGAAAAGGAGACAGGCTGAACTATTCCCCTGTGCCAACTCGGTGTTGTGGAAAGCACCGAGGGACAGCTTGAAGGCCCAACAACCCAAGCACCACCCACACTAGCTAGATAGCTGATAGACAGGAAGCCTTGTAACAAGTCTGCTGTCCAAGCTGGGACCAGGTACAACACTTGTCCATCAATCCAGTGGATGTATCACCCAGCTCAGGTGACAGTGGGCCCTTGTGCATTATGAAGTGCACTGCCCAGCCAGTGCCTCCCTGTTAATAGTGAGACATCATGGCTCTTCTTTTTCTAAGACCCCCTCCCCCACTGTTAGAGTATTTATTTGATTTCAGAGGACTGGGTGGGCTCTGGTGGCTAATGCCTGCTCTGAAAGGGAGCCATGCTTGTGTAGCATAGAGTGCCAACGTCACAACCCAATCTTTCAAAGTCAGGGTCCCCAGAGCCAGAGAAATCAAAGCATCATGAATAGAGTACCACCCTGCAGCCCCAGTCGTCTGCAGGGGGCAGAGCCTGGCCCTAACATTACAAAGCTTTATTGATGTCTCCCTTGCAAGCAGTCGATACTGGCCTGCCGCACCACCGCCTGGTATCTGCTCAAGTAAAAGAGGACAGATGCAGGGATCCAGCATGACAGAGGAGCTGGCCTGGGTCACCACCCCAGGGACAGCCATGCTCTAGTGAACAGCATGGCTACCCACCCAGATCCATCATGGAGAGGAACTCCAACAGTGGAAACTGGATTTGGTTGGCATTTCTGGCTGAGCCCTTCCCTGGGCATTGTGCTTGCAAAAACCATTTGCTTACAAACTTTAGGGTAGCCACTTCCCATGACAGGTGAGTGAGAGGGTGTGTAGGTTACACCCTATGCCTTCTACCTCCAGAGCTCCCTACAGGCCATCTGAAGTGTCTGATGTTGTGACAACATTACGGCATAACCCTTCCTTTCTTCCTGATTCTGCTGCCTGACAGGCACAGGCCCAGGCCACCTCTTGTGAAGCAGCTTTCATTAGGAGCTGAACCCTTACAGGTCCCCTCCCTATAACTCTTCCCCTTCTCTCTTCCTCTTCTCCCCCTGTTCCTCTCCTATCTCCCGAGTTTCACCTCTTGCTTAAGCCCTGTTCCTCGTTCCAGTGTACTTGTCTGTCAGCATCGAAGGAGTTCCACACAAGGGCTCTAGACTGCCGCACTAGGAGGGACAGAGAAGGCTCACACCAAACAGAAGGCAGCACTTTCCCCTGGCTCAGGGCCTAGGCTGTGTTGGTAAAATTTACCCAGCATGCAAAACTCACACGTTTCTGCCCTGTGATCTGAGGGGTGTTCCTTATCTTCCTTGCTCCCCCCACGGAGGGGAAGCAGGATAAATGCTCACGTGGTCGGGTGGGACAAGACACTCTCCTAGGATTTAGGATTTCAGCAGCATCTTAGACTGTTGTGTGCAGCACACGGTGCAGGACTGGCCCACCCAGGGAGACACTTGGCTGTCAGCCATCCCTGTGAAATCAGGCCCTGGTGTGTTGCCAGGGAATATCCGATGCAGGTGGCTTCCTGCTGCCCATTGCTGGTACTTACAGACCTGGCTTTCGTACAGGGGGAGAAAGAATTACCCACAGTCACACACACACGCAGGTGTGGAGACGCCTGGAATTCCTGCAGGAGCGGCTCGGCTCAGCGAGATTAGTCCCCAGCGCAATCTCAGCTCATTTCCTATGAATGAGAATCGTGGGACAAAGCACACTCTGCCTGTCCTCTGAGGTTCTAGCGATGCTTGCTTTCGTTTTGTTGTTTTAACTCTTTATTTTTTAGATTTGTGTTTATGAGCGTTTTGCCTGCATGTATCTAAGTACCCCGTCGAGGCCGGAAGAGTGTGTCCGGTCCTTGGAATTGGACTTACAGAGAGTTGTAAGGTACCACATGTGTGCGAGAAACCACCCAGGTCCTCTGAAAGAGCAGCAAGTGTTCTTAACTACTAGGCCATCTCTAGTCCTGTATCAGTGCTCTTGAATAGCACCCCTTTCCCATGCCTGCCTTGGTCTCCAGAACTGTTGGCTCCTCCATAATCAGGGGAAACCATGGAGACGGGAGAACTCCAGCCTGGCACATCGGAAGAGGGGATTTCTCTGCCTGGACTTCACGAAGAACAGCCCCACTGTCCAGTATGCGGACCAGGAAGCAAGCTTTGGAGTCACTCTGCTGTGACCTGTGTTTCTTTTAGGCTTCTCTGTACATCTGCATTGCTGGTGTTTCCTAGTCAACCCCACCTGTGTTTAAAGATGGGAAACAGAAGATGCCAGGATGCCACGTTTGGGGTGTTTGGGTTCATTTGTACATGATATCTGACTCTTGAATTCTGGCTTCATCTCTTATGCAGGATGACCTAAGAGCCCACCCTCAGGTCACGGGATGAATGGTGCCACTCTGCAGGGATACTTCTGTCTAAGAAACTGCTGGACTGGTCTGACGTGAGCTCTCACATCTCAGCCCAGCTGGTGGCTTCTTAGCTCTGTGCTCAGCAGTCCCCTGCTGGAGTGCTGCCCTTTAAAGTCACAAGGGAATAATAAAATCCTTAGGGTCAAACATGCTCCCATGTATCCACGAAGTCATCCGATAAACTTCAACTAAGTAGTTTAAAGGGGCACAGGGCTCATGGAAGTTGGCATACAGCAGTACCCTGACCGCAGTAGCAACGGCACGGTGTGCCTTCCTGGTGGTCCAGCTGCACATACGCATGTTCACTTGCATGCTTTCTATGCATGCTGTCCCACACATACAACGCTTACACTGACATCCCATGCACAGCCTCTCCCTGTGAATGCAGAGGCCACGTGTTTGGGATAGTGACCCACGGGATGGAAGGAACTAATGCAAGAGGAGAAGATACACCGAAGAGACTGTGTCCCTTGATCTGTGTACTAGATAGTTTTATGTCAACTTGACACAAGCTCGAATTATCAGAAAAGAGCTATCCTCAGTTGAGAAAATTCTTCCATAAGTCTGGGCTGTGGGCAAGTTGGTGGGGCATTTTTCTTAATTCGTGCTTGAAAGAGGAGGGCTCAGCCCATGTGGGTGGTGCTGTCCCTGGACTGGTGGTCCTGGGTTCTATAAGAAAGCAGGCTCAGCAGGACATGGGGAGCAAGTCAGTAAGCAGCACCCCTCCATGGCCTCTGCATCAGCCCCTGCCTCTAGGTTCCTGCCCTGAGTGAGTTCCTGTCCTGACTTCCTTCAGTGATGAGCAGTGCTGTGGAAGTGTAAGACAAGTAAACCATTGCTTTCCCGACTTGCTTTGGTCACGGTGTTTCGTCACCAGCAGAAACCCTAGCTAAGACAATCCTGTCAGACTATTGCAATAATTGACCCCAAGACATTGGAACCCTCCAAGAATCTCATGCTAAGAGAAGGAAAAGACTGAAGCCTGCTGCCTTTTAGAACTTGCTTTCCTCAGAGCAAGTCTGTTCACACAGTGCTGGTGATTTACCAGCCACTTATGTAGTAAGCCTTGCCTTCCTGTGAGGACCCTGACTCAAGGACCCTGATGATGACCTTGAGGAATGGCCATTGTCTTCATCCCTCTTTCCAATCCCAATGTGGCCACATTGAATACATTTTCCTTTCCTTCTTTTTTTTTTTTTTTAAAAAAAAAAACTATTAATTTGGGCATTTAACAACTTCTTGTGGATGGATGGCTGAGTTTGGCTTCTTGGGGTGCAGACTGTGACCTCAAATTCAGTAACAATGGGACTCAAGATATTGATGGGGAAAAATAGCTGAAATAAGTTACTTAAAGAGAGATTTGTCTTGGGTCATTTAAGGGGTATAATCCATCATGGCTGCTGTCATTTAAGGGGTACAATCCACCATGATTGCTGTCATTTAAGGGATACAATCCACCATAGCTGCCGTCATTTAAGGGGTACAATCCACCATGACTGCCATCATTTAAGGGATACAATCTACCATGACTGCCGTCATTTAAGGGATACAATCCACCATGGCTGCTGTCATTTAAGGGGTACAATCCACAATGGCTGCTGTCATTTAAGGGGTACAATCCACTATGGCTGTTTCCCTTGGATAGGCACTGTGGCAGGTTGCATGAGTATGTCCCCAATAGGCTTCTATGTTTAGATAGTTGGTCTCCAGTTGGTGACCCTGTTTGGGTAGGTTTAGGAGGTGTGGCTTTGCTGGAGGACATATGTCACTGGGGGGTGGGCTTTTAAAAAGCTTCACTTCGTTCCCAGTGTGCTCTGTTTCCTAATTCCAGTAAGATGTGAGCTCTCAGATGCTGCTCCAGGCACCATGTTTCCCTCTACCACCACGGATGCGAAGCCTCTAGTACCATAAGACCAAATAAACTCTCCCTTCTATAAATTGCATGGTCATGGTGTTTTATCACAGCAACAGCAAAGCAAGTGATGCAGGCCCAGTAGCACTCATGGCAGCTGTGGTAGCAGGGATGTCGGGCTAGTCACCAAGATCTCACTAGATGAGGAAGCAGAGACACTGGACTGGGAGCAGGGTGGGGCTATGAACCATGAGATCCTTTCCTCCAGCCCCATTGCTTGAAGGTTCCACAGCCTCCTAAGACAGTGCCATCAGCTGGGAATCAAGTGACCAAACATGAGTCTGTGGGGAACATGTCCATCCACCCCATAAGAAGAGGCTGTCCTTGTGAGCATGTGGCAAGCAGTACACACACTGGTACTATGGATTTGGGAGTATGGCCATCCCAGCATTTTCTTCAGTTAATAGTGGGAAGATGGTGCCACCAAAAATTATGAGAGTCGCATTAAATGCAAGATTGACCAAAGGCATCATAGACCATGTGGATACACCTAGTCCATAGCACATAGCACATGTGTGCAAGACAATATTACTACTATACTACTGCCCAACCAATGTCTCTCCCCCAGCTCATAAAAGGCTGTCCCTGGGTCCCACAGCTTCCCCAGGTCTGATGGCTTCACCTCAGTACCTGTCTCTACTGATGGAAGCTATTTCCTATATATTGAGCCTTCTGTCACCTGAAGCCAGGGGGATGAACATCCCATCCAGCCTAGCCCATCCCCCACCCAAGGAAGCTCCTGGACTTAAGTCCAGCCATACAATCTCAGTGACTTGCTCCAAACCACAGAGGCAAGGAAGAATGGAAGTGTGCAGATATGTCAGTCCGTACCATCTCCTGCCCCAGAGAAAGGAGGCACTTGAGAGGCCTCCCCTCCTCTCTCATGGGCATCACAAGGAATGGAGCAGCCCGAGCCAGCATGGATGCCCAACGCCATGAGCGTGGGAGCTGTGTGGTAGATACAGACTGGAGTCTGTTCCTTAGTTGAATGTTTCTGGAATCAATAATGCTGACAGATGCCGTGTGGGGATGGTTGAGGCATCAGCTTGCAGGCATGATGATTGATAAGTGTCTTGGTTAGGGCTTACTGCTGTGAACAGACACCATGACCAAGGCAACTCTTACAAGGACAACATTTAATTGGGGCTGGTTTATAGATTCAGAAATTCAGTCCAGTATCATCAAGGCAGGGACATGGCATCATCCAGGTAGGCATGGTGCAGGAGGAGCCGAGAGCTCTACATCTTCATATGGAGGTCTCTAAGAGAAGACTGACTTTCAGGCAGCTAGAAGGAGGGTCTTAAAGCCCACGCCCACAGTGACACACCTTCGCCAACAAGGCCACACCTCCTAATAGTGCCACTCCTTGGTCCATGCATATTCAAACCACCACACACTGTGAAGATGGAGGGACAGCTAGGCCAGGAGTCCCACAGGCCAGAGCCATGCCCTGGTGGTAGATGACTGCAGTCAGTATTTAGGGACTAGCTTTCATCTGGGACAGGCACTGAGGTGAAACCATCAGACCTGGGGAAGCTGTGGGACCCAGGGGCAGCCTTTTATGAGATAGGTGAGGGACATTGGCTAGAGGGGTGGGACAGTGGTAATGGCGCCTTGCACACAGGGAGCCCCTTAGTGCCTTTCTCCTTCCGACCAAGCCGTACCTGCTACAGTTCTCCTGCTCCTCAACCGTCTCTTTGAAATCGGAATCCATCAACCGATTAAGCCATTGATTAGGTCAAAGTGCTCACGATCTAATGGGCTTTGAACACACCCTGGTTGATGCACCCAGGGGTGCATTTTGACAATCTCCTGGGGAGCCCTCAGTCCTGTCAGGTTGAGAGTCAAGATGGATCACTGTGACAGGCATCTGGCTTGGATTTTGTTACTTATTTAAAAGAGAAGTTGAGAGTCGGTCACCAGTCAGAGACAAAGCTACCAGAGACTCCAGCCGCATGGGAAATGGATTCTCAGTGCGTTTCTGTGTGAATGTGCTGGGCATGGCACTGTAGGCCCTGAACCTCAAGGCTCCTCTCTCATCTCCACAGCCTGTGCACACTCTCATGCAGTGACCCAGTCAACACCTCCCCTAGAAGAGAGGAAGCCAACAGCACAGCACCCCACCCAACCTACCACAGACTCCAGAATATCCATGTGAGTGGCCACCTGCCTATAACCTCAGATGAAGGCCAGGTATGTTGCCGCCATGCCTTGACTTCATCTCTCCCGATGGTTTGTTTATTCAGTGTTAGCAACGGGTCAGGTCAGAGGCTCCTGAGGGCCAGTGTCTGAAACTACAAAGCTCTCCCTTCACAAGGCTCCATGTGAGGCCTCTACAACCTGACCCCTGAATCTGCCTAGGGTCTCTTAGGTGAGGAAGTTCCATAGGGCATGCCACCTGGTCAAGATTCCCCAAGGGGAGCAGAGCCACTCCTGCCAAGCACAACATGTTTGGGGGACACCCCTCTTCCCCCCAGGCACCTCACTGCCACCTGCTACCTTCCTGGGTCTCCCTACAAATGTGTGTTTTGGTTGTAGTGAGGTTGCAAGGTTTGAGTTTGGGGGTGCAAGAGGCTCCACGTCCACACCCCAGTCCTCTGGAAAGAGCCAGCTTTCCTGCAGAAGCAGGGGTTTCTAATAGCCGAGAATTAAGAAAACTCATTAAGTTAATTGCTTGCTGCTGAGGACGTGGGCCAGCAAACACAACATGGTCTTCATCGGACTGAATTGGAGCAAGGAGAAGCATGCATGCGCCTTCGCCCAGGTGCTCAAGGGAGGACGAGGGCTTGCACAGCACGTATGTACACGGTGGCTCGCACACACGTGCAGGATTGAATGTGACTGTTGACGGTTTTAACTGTTTCAGTGCACTGCCTGGAGAAACTTCCATGCACAGACAGAGGCGTTAGAGAAGGTTTACACTGCGTGTGACAGCTGGGGTTCTCCACAGACTTAGTCTTCCACAGCTCACTTAAAACATGATTTGATTTGAAGAAACTTTGTTTACATATGCCATCCTGAGGCTCTCTTGCCTCCTCAGCCCACTGAGCACCCCAGTCCCTTAGTGCCCCACCTTGTATAGCCCTGATCTGCTGGCTCCTTCAATCCATCCCAGCCTCAACACTTCCGCTTGCATCAACCCCTCTCCTCACCAGCTCCCAGTGACCCTACCCAGGGTCCCCTAGGTTCAGCACTCCATCTCTGTGTCACCATGGAGCACTTAGAGCAAGATGTCACCCTGGATAATCGGAGTATGCTCCTCTCATTCCTAGGCATTTGGTCTTTTCCCCAGAACACTCAAGAAAGAGTAGCGGGAAATCGTTTCCCAGACAGTCGGTCAACAAGCATCGATTAGGGATTGACCTGCTGCAGGGCATAGTGGGAGACTGAGGGGGAGGAGAGGAAGCCGATGATAGCTGTTGATACCTGACTAAGACCAGCCCTGAGTCCAAGCAGAGCATGGTAACTGTGTACCCCAATAGCTGGTCCAGAGGAACTCTTATGTTGGGGCACAGAGTGCCTTTGGAGGTGTGGAGGAGGCTAACTGGGGACAATCAGAGGTCAAGACACCAGGCTGGGGAAGGGTGACAACCCAAACCCTTTCACTGCTGTCTGCAGCTAGAGTGTAATGGCAGGCTGTGGAGGCCTCCAGTGGTCACCCCAATTTGTACAAGTAGATGTGGAGACATGGTGTCGTGGCAGAGGCTAAGGGAACTGTAAGAGACACAGAAGACTCCAAGTTGAACTTACTTCTCAGGGTACCCCTCATTAGACTGCAGGGACACCCCTCCATCCTGCCCCATGACAGCTTCCACACTGTCCCAGGTCCCTGTCTCCACCACTGTATGATCTCATGCAAGTTGCTTAACCTTTGTGAAGCCTTTCTCAAGTATGAGTCACGTGAGCTTATCTCTCAGACTGAAGGTCTACACTTAACAACACCCAGACCTGGGTCCAGGCCTTGGGACCACCAGCTAATGGTGGCTGGATGTGGCGTCTGGAGGGCTGGGCCTGGCTGTACTCCATAGAAAAGTGGCTCAGCGTCTGCTCTTTGCTCCAGCACTGAGGTGTACACCTCACCTTCCTAAGCGCCTTCTCTGTCCCCTAATCCTGAGGCACTCCTCCGTGGACCAGCCCAGCACAGCACAGCACAGCAGTTTTGGTGGCACACTGCCAGCAGGACACCACTTTCAGTTTCTAGTGTAAGAAATAATGACACAAGACAACAAACAAACAAACAAGAAAGGTCTAGTTTCAAAATGCCGCGAGCCAGCCTAGGTCTGGGTCCAGGTGAACAGAAAACACTGGACTCCTGCTGGGGTCTCCTAGCTTACCCACCCACCTCCAAGCCGCTAGCCACCTCTACCCACACTAGAAGTTTCAAGTAGGAAATTATTAACAGCCAAGCCTGCCTGTAGATTCGACAAGGTCACGGGCCTGATAAACTCTAAGACAGGATGTAAAACACGGAGGTGAACCCGAGCACGGTCCTTGTTGAGACATAGACAAACAGAAGCCTCAAGAGGAAAGATAAGACCTGGATGACATGCAAGATTGAATCTCCCGATTACTCAGCCAACGGGGCGGGAGGAAACGCATCCTGTGCTCCATCAGTGTGCCCACCATTCTGGGCTGGTGTCTGCCTTCACTACTGTGTCCCTAGTGCTTGTACTAATGAGTGAGGTCATTGTGGCCCCCATGGGGCTCAGGTAGGAAGTGAGAGAGGTTCCTGGGACCCTAGCAGCATGGAGTCTCAGAGTGGCCAGCCAGCAGACCCCAGGTAGGAAAGCATTACCATCAGACACAAGGGTGACTTGAGTGCCCCAGCAGGGTATTGAATCAAGGGAGCTGCATCCTGGACACTATGTTTGTACAAGTCTTGCAAGGTCAGAGAGGAACACTTGGCCTCAGCACGAGGCTCAGATGGTGACAGAAAGTTTCTCTCCTGTCCCTCCATCATGAGACCAACTGAGCACAGGAAAGTGAGGTAGCCACAGGCTCATTTGACATCCTGATACCCAATGGCAGCGGGGGGGGGGGTGTCCTTTGGAGTCCCTAAATCATCTTTCCCTCAGTGCCTTCCTCTGAGCTACAGCCCAGGGCTCCTCTCCACACCATTCAGGTAGATCTGTGAGTCTCAAGCCTCTCAGCTGAGCTGCCAACTGAGGCCAGAGGCTCCTGAGGTCTGACTGTCTAAGGAGGCTGCAAGAACTTCCTCCGTCCAACATTTGCTCTTTCAGAGACTTCACGCAGGACCTAAACCCCTGGCTGAGTTTATGTGCATGTGTGTCCAGGCATGTGAATATATACATGGGAGTGTATACAGATATGCCTACTTTCATGCAGTCATGGACATGTGCAGACACATGTATGCTGGAACAGAACACACACAGACACACATGCACACAGACCCACAAGTCCACTCCCATGCTCCCACACACACATATGTGCTCAGCAAACATTCTCTGCTGACATCCTCTTCGGTGCAGCGATGCCCAGGTCGCAGATGAGACTGTGACTCCCATAGGAGATGGAGCTGGGCTTTGGAAGAACACTGACTTCAGTCTCGGGTGGGTCAACTTTGCTCGCCCAATCAGAATGTTTTAGGCTAAACGGCGATCACACAGAAGGGAAGGGCTGCCACTGCTTAGGGTTGGCTTGATGGAGTATAGGTGTGTGTAGTTCCTCTCTTGTCTCCCTTCTGCTCCCTCAAAACACCTCAGGGGAAGCAAACACTTCCTTGGGTTCACATCACATATGGATCCGCCTTCCATGAGGACAGGAATTCAGAAATGCATTTGTCTCTGTCACTGAGGGATCAGCCCTCCCACGAGACGGCAGAATGTATCTCCATCAGGCCTAGGCCTATGAAAAAATTGTGTGTGGAAGGAAGTAAATGCATGTGTGTGCATGTATGTGTGCATATGTGCTTGCTTGTGTATGCGCTTGTGTGAAGGCCAGAGGGCAAAGTTTCTCTTTGAGACAAGGTCTCTCGCTGAACCTAGAGCTCACTGATTGGCTGGGCTAGCTGGCCCGGCTAGCCCGTGAGTTACAGAGATCACTGATTGGCTAGGCTGGGTGCCAGTGAGTCTCAGAGCTCACTAATTGGCTGGGCTGACTGCCAGCATCTCTGGAATCCGGATCTCCCCTCTCTGTGTTGAGGTTACAGGCGCGGCCACCAAGGCTGATTTCTATGAAAGTGTTAGAGACGTGGGCCCTCAGGCTTCTGCAGTACACACTGTGTCCACAGAATCATCTCTCTAGCCCCTTTAAAAAAATAGAGACCAGAATAAGTTCATAAACTTCTAAGTGGAGGAAAAGTGTCGATATATAATATTAAATTGCGCTATACAAATATCTGGTAACACCAAAGCGTCTAAAATGACTCCGATTCACAGGTCTACACTCCCAGCCTCCATGAGCACAAGAACTTTGAAAGCATCTCTTCCTCAGAAAGCGAGCTTCCCCCTAAAGGACTGCAGATCCAGTTCACCCCCAGTTCACAGGTCCCTTGGGAAGGCAATGGGGGAGTCACCCCCTTGTGAGTGCGCCAGGAAGAGGGAAGCCCTAAGGGATCCCCTCAGTGAGGGGTCATTGTTAAGTCAGGGGGTCTCCAGGACTGCCCATGCCTACAACCTCTCTCCTCAGAACAAGCAGGTGGAGAGCGTCCTGGCACGGTGCATTAGGAATCTGGTGGTGGCTAGCAGGAGAGCTCCGGAGACTGTGCCTACTCCCTCCGGGGAAGGCAGCGTGGAGGAGGGGGTCCACCAGGAGCTGTGTGGGGCCTGGGAGGCTGCTCGTCCTCGGCACCCTGTGTCTTCAGGCCCTTCCGGTCCAGGCTGGGTTGTGGAGCTAGTGTAGCTGTTTGCCCAATGACCCTGGCTTCTAGGATGGGTCTAGAAAACATTTACTAATTACTAATTACAGAACATCGATCTCTGCTTTTCCGGGCATAACCCTTGCCCTGCTGGAGCACTGGCAGTAATCTGGAACCTTCCTCACCATAGCACAGCCTAGGAGGAAAGTGTGAAGGGGTTGTGAAGCGTGTGATTGGGGCTCAGGGGCCTTCTCCAGGCTGCCCGCGCCTCAGAAGGAGCCCTGAAGTCCATGGGGAAGGGGGTGAAGGCTGAGTTAGAGGTGGGGTGGGGGTGGGGCTTGGGTAGGGTGGGGGTGGAGCTTGGGATGGGGTGGGGGTGGGGGCTGTGGGGTGGAGGTTATTTTTAACCTGAGGGTAGCATTTCAAGGTAACCAATGTCCCCTCTTCGTCTACTTCAGACTGCTACCCTCTCTAGCACAGAACGGCCCTGCCTACTTCCTGGAGCTGTGTCTCTTCTGCCCCTCTGCCATGCAGCTCACTTGCAAAGGTTTTCTGTGGCCTGTCTGCACGCTTGTCCCAGTGGTCAACAGTTCTATAGCCTTTCTACTTATCCCCAATCTCATCAGGCTAGCCTCACACCAGCAACCTGCCACCCTGCCCTCAGCCCTTCAGGTCCAGCCCCCACAATGTGACATGGTTTCATGTTCCCAGAAAGCCACCCCATGTCACAAAACCAGATGCCCCCAGATTTAACCTCTTGGAGTCTTTAAGGCCACAGGAATCTGCATCCTCCCAGATTCTTGAAGTGACCTCCCTCTTTTTGGAAAGCCTCTCTGGCCTGCCTCTCCCCTGTCAGTCAGCTTCTGTATTCAAATCCTGTCAGTTTGAGGCTCTCTGCTCTCTTGCTCTCTCTCACAACCTGTGATAACCCCTTCCTCGGCCATGTCCTGACCTCGTTTGTCATAATATCCATTGACTCTCCAATCCGCACACCTCTCCCCTTCTCAGCCCCAACCCCACCCCCACCCGACAGTTCGGAACACCACACCCTGCCCCAGGCTGCCAAGCCCTTCCCCAGCACGAGGGGCAGATCTTATAACAGAAGGGTTTAATTGCATGTCAAAATTAAATCTCTTTTGATGAAGAACAATTCAACTACGGCTCTGCCTAATCAAATTAACAAAGTCTTTTTTGATTTTCAATTATCTTCTTCATAGGAACACTTTATCCGAGGCTCCTGCAATGGCACCCGACAGGCCACGAATTCTCAATGAGAGTTTCCTCCGGATGCGCTGACCAGGGCTCAATTTGCCTGCTCCAGACCGGCCTGCACAGAGCCTAGGCCTCCCCAAACTGGAAGTGTTAGGGCTCTGAGAAGGGGTGGTGGATGGGGGTAGAAGATCTATCAGTGGGAACTTAGAGAGAACCCAGTTGAGCCCTGCGGAGCCCTGCCACGGCTTTCAACAGAACCAATATCTCCAGCTCTGTCCACGTGCAAGGCACCTGCCTCCCATCCCTGCCACGTTTTAACACCCTTACTGAACATCTGTCTTTCACATCAGCCACTTAGGCTTATGACTATCAACGGGAATCTCTGCCTTGAGACCAGCTATATCCAGCCAGAGCATCATGCAAGACACACATACAATCTGCATTTCCAGAAGTCACATGGAAAGGAAAAAAGGAGCCGGTGCCCTGGCGTATGACTGTGAGCTCAGCACTTAGGAAGCTGAGACCAGGAGACCAAGAGTTCAAGGTTAGTGTGAGGCCCTCCCAAAAAACAAAACAAAACAAGGCAAAAACAAAAAAAAAAACAGAACTAGTTCAAAACAACTCAATGGTCAGTAAGGACACTGTGGCTGATCTCAGCGGAGTCTGGGAAGCAGTGTGCATTTCCTGTGCACAGCCCACTTGCTGTAAGGGAGTCTCAGTACCTGTGGGGCTGGTGGCTGCCACTGTGAGGGGGCGGGCTAGTGTGTGCTGGAGGTTCAGAGGGGACGGTATCTAGCTTCCAGTCCCTTCAGCTGTCACAGGCTTGAGGTGCTTGTGACATGGGTAAACAGGAAGCATTATGTGGATGTGATCCAGCGCCAAAATGGACGTCAGGGGCAGGTATGGGGGATGAGACCGGGACTAGAGTTGCTCCTCTTTCCTGGCTTCTAACCTCTTAGGTCTTCTGGCAATCAGAAATCTCTCCCAGGTAGGTCTCACTCACTTCCTGTTCAGATTTCTCCGGATTTTACTTCTCCCTTCCGAGACTCCAAGGATACCTTGCCTCTTCTTTTTTCTTCTCTTTCTTTTTGCAGAGCTGAGGGTTGAACCCAGGACACTAGGCATGCTAGGAAAGCACCGCACCTCTGAGCTTTACCTCCTCCCCAGGTTAGCAGGTCATCGTTCCTCTATGTGTCCTGTTTGGACTTTGTCAAACAGTTTGTGAAGCTGTAGCATGGCCATCAACACATGCTCCCAAAGAGACCCAGCAAGATCCCAGAAGGGTTCCAGTCACACACAATAGGGATCGACAAAACTAATGACCTACCTGGGCTTTTAAATATAGGTTACTGGGTCATCTGGCCACACCTGGCCACATCTGGCTGCACAGACATGGTTCTTTTGAGGCTGTATGCTATATGTTACCACCAGTGGGAACAAATGCTGGACAGCAGGCCCACAGTTACCCACTACACATAGAAACAGTCACCTAGGTGATAGGCTTTCTCTTGGATCCTGGGAACAGACACCAGGAAAACTCAGCCTTCTGTGTGTATTAGATATTGTTCTATTGCTGTGACAAACCACTATGACCAAGGAAATGTATAAAAGAATGCTCATTTGGGCCTACCATTCTACAGGGCTAAAGTTTATAACGGCAAAGCAAAAGCATGGATGGCAGCAGAAACAGCCAGCCACAGCAGAAGGCAGAGAGCATGCTGGGGAATGACTTGAGTTTTTTGACACCTCGAACGAAGCCCCGACCCAGTGACACACCCAGGGCCACACCTCCTAACCCTTCCCAAACAGTTCCTCCAACTGGAAATCAACTATTCAAACATCATTCTCCGGAGGCCATTGTCGTTCACACTCACACACTGTGTCTTGCTGATGTCACCAAGACGCTTCATTCTTATGTGACACTGCAAAAGAGTTGGTCTCTCCCAAGAGCACATGCAGGTTGGCTGGCACATGTATCTTCCACTACCCTGCTTCCTGGATGCCTCCAGCGGGAGCCTGGGCTAGGCCAGCGTGAGCAGAGGCTCCTGTTATGCCACCTTCACACCTGCTCTGCTGACCTTGGCACAGCATATGCAAACTCCTGTCAGAAGCCTTGTCCTGGTGGTCTCTGGCAACACTCATTGTACCCGAGTCTCCCTCAGACTCCTGGAACCCCCATGTTGCTGGGACACTCCCCAGTAAGCACTGAGTTGGGAGTATTAGAAGCCCAGGGGGAAGTCTTTAGCAGGAGGCAAAGTGTGACTGATCTGAGTGTTTGGAGAAGCCATGCTGGTGAGGAAAGGCTTTACCATCAGGGCTGTGGTGCACATTTCTCTGAGTAACTCAATTACTTTTTGTTCACACACAGGGTTGTACTCTGTGTGGGCTCCATGTCTTTCTCCTCAGCAGATCCCAGGCAACCCCTTCTGCTTACTGTCTGTCATGGAGGAGATGTGTCTTACAGTGGTGGCCCTGTGTCATGGAGTCCCCAGCCACCCATTTCCTTTCCCACCCATATTCTCGCCAAAACCCTGGTTGCCCAGTTGAGAGAGAGCTGTTGCCTAAGGCAGTCACCTCAAAGGAAGGTGTAGAGACGCCCTTCCCTGCCCCCTCAGCCACCGCCATAGTGCCAGGTGAAAGGAGCCCTTGGCATACACAACTGCTTGATCAAAGGTTGAGGCAGGTTACCAAACCTCGGGTTTTCTTAACCAAGAATTAATTGCTGTTGATTAAATTGCATTGGTGAGAGGGGCCAGCAGGTTAAGGCTCTGTCACCAAGCCTAACGACGTGTGTTTGAGCCTCAAAGCCCACATGGAGGAAGAAGAGAGCTGTCCCCTGACTTCCTGCCACAGGTGTGCTCCAGCACGTGCACCCATCGATGGGACACAGTTCCCTGGGGCACCCCTTTCCAGGTGGCTAGCTCCTTCCCAGTCCTGAAAGGTGTTTCTTGGGTGGGGGGAGGCTAGCATAGCAGCCCAGAGTTTATGGGGACTTTTTGTACACATCCAGCAAGAAAACACAATTTGTGGTTAGAAAGTCTGCTTGAAGGTGAATGAACGTGAAAACCAGTCACCCAGAGGTGCTGCAGACCCAGGGACTCTGCCCCTCCCTAATTCCATTCTCAAGGGACACTAGGCTGCCCTGGGCCTTGCCCTGAGTCCCAGCAGACAGAGACTGGCTTATGAGTCAACTGAGGCCTCCTAGCCTCCTGTTCAGAGGTGTGACATCCTTCTTGTGTGAAGAGTTGGAGTGACAGGGGTCACATGAGGAAGGTGGGGTGAATACCTCCTGTCCAGCAGCTTGGATGACCCCTCTTCATATCCATAGCAGGACACAGGGATTAAAGTGAGCCTGCTTAAAGTCACACTGAACTCCCATGCAAAGCAGAGCTTGTCAAGTTCTCCATAGCAACAAGGACAGGCCATCTTGAGGGCAGCTCTTAGAGGGGGGGTGTGGTCAAATCCTGATGGTCCAGGGAGAGGAAGCATTTGCAGGGAAAATGTGGAGCAGAGAGAGTCTTTGAGCCTCAGGAAACCTTTGCTTGAGGACTCCAGGTAGGGGGAGCAACGAAAGAGGAGCTCCCAGGGGGTGGCTTCAGCAGGACTGGCTGTGGGTCTGTGGGTGGGGGAGCATTCGCTCTCTGGCCATGCAGACACACTCAGCTCTAAGCAGGCTTCTCTGCTTGAAGCAGTGTGGCCCACCTGCCAGGAATGTTTCTAGCTCCAAAGAGTGTTCATAAAGGAATACCACATAGAGTACCAGCAGTTGAAACAGTGTGACTCCAAGGTTTGTGTCTGCCCTCAGCCTCACTCCCTCTGTGGAATCTGAAAGTCCGGTTTCTGAGCTTATACAAAAGAATGGAAGGGCAGGGACTCTGCACACTTCCTCCTCGGGCTCACCCTGGGCCTGCCAGACCCAGGACCAAAAGGGCAGCAGCTAGTCAGGCAGGGGACTGGGCCCAGCATGGCTGCAGCCATTCATTCTACACTCTGCTGGCTGCACTGTCAACCACAACCACTAACAGCACGTGGTAGCTTCAAATGCTGAGTGTCAGGGTGTCACCTTTCTTTCCTCACCAAGGATGGTGGCCGATGGCCATTCTGGACACATTTTGAGACAGAATAGGAGCTGGTTATGCCCAGTAGCTCCTCAGCTTTATCACCAGCATCTCAAAGGAACGAAGCAAGGCCATAGCATGTTCCAGAAACTTATAGGATCACCTTCCCTGGCCTGGAAGCTTTGTACTGGATGAATACCTTCAGGCCCTTGAATACTCGCCAAGGGCCAGGGATGCCCTGGTGCCTGTGCTTCAGACATCAGTCGCTTGCCCCAAATGGAAAACACGTGGGTATATAATGAGACAGGGCTGAGCCTGAGAGGGGAGCTACCCTGAGCCCTGATGGCAGGGGTGGGAGTGGGATTAAGGCCAGTGCCAGGTACAGTGGGCCATACCACAGCATGCAGAAAAAAAATGAAGGGGACAAAGCCTGTGCCAAGGCCTGTATCTACAACCAGCCCCTCAGCAGCTGGGAATGACATGTAAGGTCACTGCAGGAAGGAAGAGAGGGGCTCAAGACACCTGGAAGTAAAGGAAGGAGAGTCAACAAAACCTCACAGAGACTGCAACCTTGTCCAGCCACGGCAGGTAGGGCCCATGGTGAATAGACCTGCTAGCCGTGATACCCAACTGGACACTAGTGAGCCACACCATGTCACTCGTTGTGCTGAGTTGTCCCCAGGGAACTCTCTGCTTATCCCCCAGGTACACTCTATCATTCCTTGTCACTGACAAAAACCAAAGCTATTCACCTGGCCAGCAGCCAGAGAGAGGCCGAGCTGGGGTCCACACAAGAATCTGTACAAAGTCAGAGCCTGCGATATTCCCTTGATGAGTGGCAGGCTCCATACCTGTGAGTTGGTGGAGAGAGGACCTGGGGTGTGTCTTCCTCATAAGATCTCTATAGAGGAGCCCCTCCCCCTCTCCAGGGTCCATCCTTAGTCTGTACCTATCCTGAGGCTTCACTGCTTGCTGCTGCTCTGGGTCCAGCCCTTCCCCCTGCCCCAGAACCCCATTTCTCTCCTTAAAAGATGGCCAAGTTCTCTCTACCAATCTTGGCAGGTGAGAGCCCTGCGTTCATCAGCGACATGGCAGAAGCCCACGCTTGACTGTCATCTGCTTGGAAAGAAAGGACATTAGAGCCAGAAGGTGGGCAGGGAGAAGGGAGGATGGGTGGAAGGGTGGGCAGGCAGGTGGAGGGATGGCTAGGCAGAAGAGAGGGTAGAAGAGAATCCTGATTCTTGAGATTCTTTTTATTCTTTTTAAAACTATTTCTCTCTCCCCATTCTCAGGCTGAGACCTCTAGTCATTGGGCCACTTCAGTAATAAACTCTGTCCCCGTATAAGTTGACACAGCCCACAAAAGTGTCCTGTGTGAACTGTCAGTATTCTCAGCCAGAAACCCACAGGCCTAAGTCAGAACACAAGGCAGCAAGCACAATCCAGACACACCGTTAGAATCCCGGAATGCCACCCTGCTCTCCACCAGCCCGAAGCTTGCCCATACCCTCTGTGCCTCCGACTCAGCTGCAGGGTCACAGCATGCAGACTTCAGGGTCTGAGTGGCAAAGCCAAGGCCTAGAGGGGACCGGCATCTGGGTCCAGTTAGATACAAGTGAGGGGTTGCCAGCCTTCTCATCTGTGGCTGGCATAGCTACTACCTTTATGCTATGCACTCAGTCAGGTACTAGCCAAGGGTGCCCAGGCACCTGGGGGGTAACGGCAGGCCTACTTGTTAACTTTTACTCCACTGACATGCATGCACGCATGTGTATGTACGTGTGGCTCTATGTGTTTGCAAATATGTGCTGTACCACAAGTCTATGTGTGTATAGTGTGTGTTCATATGCATGTGTATACATTCCACATGTGTATTGCTTTACAGTGTATACACACATGTGCACCGTATGGACAACTGTGCAGAGTGTGTATTTTGTTCACATACATTCCTCCGCATCGGTGTTCTATGCACTTATGTACACACGTGTGTGTATACTCCACAGTGTATGTTAAGTGCAATGTGCACACACACGTACATACATATTCAATGTGCTCTACGCAGTGTGTGTGCACGTGTATGTGTATATGCTGAATGCGTGTGTTCTATACAGTAAGCACATATCTGTGTACATTCTGTACAAGTGTGTGCATGTACACTCCACAGGATACACTGTGTGGTAAGTACGTATACATACTCTTACACACACTGCACACATGATACAATGTGAGCGCATACATACATGTTCGTAAGTGGTAAGTGTGTGTGCTTGTGTGTATGTGTTAGTAGGCATCCTGACCACACAGGCTTCTCAGACCCAAGGCTCTCTTATAGGTGACAACCAGGGGCTCTGCCATCAGCCCAGGGGCTCTGCCATCAGCCGGGCTTAGAATGTCATACTGAGTTCTGACAGGATCCTTCCAGAATCTCCAGCGCATTCAGGCACAGCCATGGCCAAGTCAGCATCAAGGTATCAGAGAGTTCCCTAGGTGGCTCTTTGGGGATCAGTTGGCTCCTTGCTCAGGTGGTAATGCCTCACACCAGAGTGAACCAGTTTCAGCTAGATCCAGCCCTGCCTGCAATCCTTCCTTAGCCACCAAAGCAGAGCACTTTTTAAAGAGATGTATTTCAGATATTCTTCCCCTCAGACCTGCAGGAATCATGCTGACTGCAAGTACTCTGCCCCTGCTGGCCCGGCAGGTAGGTGAATGCACTCATTCCTGCCTGCAGCTCTGCTGCCCCAGCATGGCCACACGAGGACTAGGACGGCCAGTGTCCTCAGACAAGCCTCATGGCAAATACACAGTGGTAGGTGACCAGCAGCCCCCTCTGGATGGCATCTCCTGCCAGGCGCCCTGCAGCTGCCAGAGCCTCTGCACAAGCATAGCCTCCAGTGGTCCCTAAACCCTGTTCATAATTTCTCTCCCCACTTATCTGACAGCTGCTGTCACCTGACCCACCTTAATCTCCTTCCAGGCCTCAGGGAAAGCCTTCTCCTGGCTCTTCCCAGCAGCCAGACCCTTTAATCCTTTTAGTTGTGAACCTGTTTGCCTCGCTTCTTGAATTTCAAAGGAGGCCCTGGCCTGGAGTGTGTTGTCCATCTGTGTCTGTGCATGGCCCCGTGTCCACACAAACCTGAGGAGACATGGCACCCAGCATCCCCAGCCACCTCTCAAGTAGGCTGGCGGGATGTTCTGGCAAGGGTTCACAACCTTGCAAACAGGATGCTTCCCTGGACGGTAAGTGATTTCGCTCCAGTCTGTGAGCCACCATGAGCCTCTCACACATCCAGTTAGCCTAACTTCCTGCTTTGAGGATGTGTCACCCTGAGGGAGAGACCAGTCTGCCCTTCATTTTGTTCTCAGAGCTGATCCTTGTCTCCTGCTGCCACTGTCTCTACAGCATCTTGGCCCCCCACCAGCTGACACCTCAATTCCTTCTTGCCTTCTTGAAGTACACAGAACTGGGTTCCTGACCAAGCCTCAGGCTGGTGTTGGGACAAGAGAGAGGAAGGATTAGGCTCCATAAGGAGAATGATATCCACCCAGAATGGGGTCAAGAGAGATGCGAAAGAGCCAGAGCCACCACCCACATGGTTGTCGCCTACACTTAGGGCTTGCTGTGTCCTGCCAGCCACATTCCAACTGTCCCTCAGCCCCGTGTCTCTCTCAGCTCTCCAACATTGGTTTCACCAGCCACCAGCTGCCTCCTCCGGCTCAGGGACCTGCCTCTGGATTCAACTCAAGAATGATATAGGTATCAGCTCACCTAATCTAGAAGCTACTCGGACCCTCACTTGGCATGGAGATCAAAAGACTTCTGCTCAAAATGGAGGTGGGCCATGGCTCCAGCCCCTGCTGCTGCTGACCTCTGGGAAAAGAACCAATCAACCACACAGATGGACAGACAGACAGACACAAGTGGCTGAGAGTGGGTGTGAGA
Source organism: Rhabdomys pumilio (assembly GCA_030674055.1). Lineage (NCBI taxonomy): Eukaryota > Metazoa > Chordata > Mammalia > Rodentia > Muridae > Rhabdomys > Rhabdomys pumilio. The sequence goes on along the minus strand of JANHMN010000002.1, from coordinate 3,175,155 downwards.
GTCTGAAGACTGTCTGGCTCTCTCCTCTTCTTCCTGTTCCTCCCAGGCAGTGTTAACGATACCCTGAGCCTCTGCTCCCATGACATCCCTCAGCTCCTGGGAAGAACAATGTGAATACATGTCTTGCAAGAAAATGGAAGAATTGAAATTGGAGATATGGTGGTTTGGGGACCCCAGAGATAAAAGGCCCACACTACACTAAACCTGGATTTGTTTCTAATACAGCCCCGGCCCCTCAGTCCTGTAGGCCCCGTGGTCCCCATTTTGAACTTGAGGTTTCATTGTCGGCTGTGTATAGATTTGGCTCTCCAGCCTATGGCACTGGGCGGGGGTGGGGGGACTCTGCACCCTGGGAATCGGTGGATACACACAGCAGCGGATGCGCTCATTAGAGTGTTTAAGAGAGGCCCTGTTAATAAGCATGTCATCTCTCCCTGCTTGCTTCTGAGGGCTCCATCCCAAGGGAGTTGTTGAGACATCCAAGCCACTGGCCTCGATCCCAGGGTGTCAATCTCGCTGGTATACATGGTTCACATTTCTGACAGTTCTGTGGGAGACAATTTTAGGCTTGGGCCAGGCTTGGGAGCTTCTTGCCTGCATTGCACTGGTTGGTTGGCTCAAGGGTGGGAGAGAGCAACTTCAAAGGAGAAAGAACAGTGGGGCAGGAGGCCAGCTTTGATCCTGAAGGGCTGAGAACTCATTTCTCTATGTTACCAAGACATAGCCACATGTAGCCGAAGGGAAAGTGGTTGGTGGTCATTAAAGCCTGTGGTAGGGGGAGCTGGTGGCGGCAGGGTGGGGTCAGCGAGGGGAGACGTTCATCCAGAGAGTGGCGTGGCCTGCGGACTTCAGGGTTCTGTGCTCAGAGGCCTCATCGGTAATATACCCCTCAATCCCTCAGCCTTGGTCTCGTCTCCATTCAGGTAAACTACAGCATCGCATGAGTGATTTTTAAAAGTTTAATTAAAAAATAATTTATTACTATTTTTTTGAGACAGGATCTTACTATGTAGCTCTGTCCCGGAACTCACTTTGTAGCCCAGGTTGACCTCAGACTCAGAGATCTGTTTGTGTCTACCTCCTGAGTGGTAGAATTAAAGAGGTTTGTCTCCACACGAGGCTGCATGTGGAATTCTTCAAACATCCTTGCCTCGGTTTGTGTGGTCGGGTGGTCTTCCTGTTGCTATTTTCATTGGTCTGTCCTCTCCTACAGAGGCTCTGCAGGGCGCACTTCTTACTCAGCCCGCTAGGGGGCAGTACTTCCATCATTGCCCCCTTTAACTTGCAGGGGCTAGCTCGGGCTGCACCCAGGCGGTGGGAAGCTACAAAGTGCGTGTGCGTGTGCGTGTGCGTGTGCGTGTGCGTGTGTGTGTGGTTTAAGAACCCCTGGAAAGGGGTTCTCACAGGGAGGCATCTTCCAACTCAGATGCCAAGGTGAGACACCCCTTTTTGAGCATCGAGAGGCATTTTCAGACCTCAGAGTCTCCAGCTAATTCCACTACCTGCTTCCCTCCTCCTGCTCCGGGTAGGCTCTTCCATGTCCCTTTGGTGGTCAGTGGGGGTGTGTGGCCTGTGACTCTTCCACCAGTTTCCACCTTCGTCTCTTCAAATCGTCAATCTTCAAATCTCCAGCCTCCGTCTTTTACACTGCCTCCAGCCTGACATTCACATTCCCCAGCAAAAGCCACTGGGTGGCGCCACAGCGTCCTCCTCTCATTCCCTTACCTCCCGACCCTGAGTAACAAGCTGTCTGGAGGAAATGCCGGAGGGGAAGAACGGAAGCAGTTTAGACCTAGCACACCTGGACTAGGGCTCCACCAGCTCCTGTGACTGAGGAAACCCTGGAGGTGATTTAACTTCCTCGGGCCTCAGTTTCCTCTTATTAATTATGGTGTCAGACTCCTTGTATCATGTTAAGCTTCAAGTGGATAGATAATCAGTCTTCCAAAAAGATAGCCATGCATGGTGCTGCTTTCAATCTGACTCTAACTGACCACACAGTGTGGGCTGACATAGACACAGACATGAGTCTATACACATGCCTGTATACCATGCTTGGAGACACCAGACCCCACGTGACAATCATTATGAAAGTATTTGAGGTGCCACACCGTGCTGTGCATCTCAGACTCATGATCTCCAATAGGAGCCTGGCCTGACCAGCTCTGGGCCTTGGATTCCTGGATCCCAGCTCGTTTGCAGCAGTTTGTAAGAGGATGACTTCTGCCCCCTGGTGGAAGAACGTTTGCCTATCAGTGCTCCCATCAAGACTGCTGAGGCGCAGGCTTCCCGCTTTCTGCCTCTGATTTTCACCTCAGTCCACAGCAGCAGTTGCTGTGCATTGTGGCAACCCTTGTCAGGACAGGACGGGAATTTGGCCGAGATAAATGGGACATGGAGACTCCTAGCCTGTCATTTCTCCCAGCCCTGTTAAGAGCAGCTGTCAGCCAGTCAGTGCCCAGTGGGTAGTGGTAGCGGGAGCTCTGCCTACGCATGGCTCAGCAGCTGAAGAAGTTGCAATCCCCACTCTGCACCCTGGTCTTGATCCTGGGCACGGCATTTAACCCTCAGATCATCACAAGGCTACGACCGCTTTTGAAACAACCGCTGCTCATATTCTTAGCTGAGCCCAGGACCCCACTGCTTGAGGGTACCTGGACCCATGAACCAACTGGTGTTTTGTGGCTAGCAGAAAGGCTAATCTGTTTGTCACTCCTCCTGCTGGTACGTAGCAGGACTAACCTTCTCATACATTTCAGGGCAGGCGCTGTCATGTGACTCGTTTTGGCCAATGACGAGGCGGTGGGCGTGTTCTATTTCTGACTGAAGTTTGCAGAACCAGAGTGGGGTAAACACTTTCTTCTGACTATCAACTGCCAGGCATTTGCTTTGTGAGCTTGGGCACTAGAGTATGGTCACAGCGGGCCAGACTGAGTCCAGCAATCCACAGTGCAATGAGCCAGATATAAACTTACGCTTATGGTTCTCTGACTTGGAGTGAGCACAACAGGGAATCTGCTGACCGGCAAGAAGCTTCTGTGAGCAAAACCCAATTCCTCCTCACTAACATAAACTTGTTATATAATGTGGGCCACATCTGATGTGAGCAGCAGAAAAAAATAAATTCAAGGTACTTTCCTGAACACTTGGAATTTCTAAGGAGATGGATTTGGGGTTCTTAGTCACATGGTAACTGCAAAGGGGACAAGACTAGGGTCACCCCTCTTTCACTCGCAATGCCCCCACTCCTACTTCTGTCCAACTTGTTTCTTAGAAGAACAGAGATGAGTCATGTCCAGAAGGGAAGGAAGCTGAGCCAGCAGTGGGGCTTAGTCAGGCCTGAAGCCTGAGGCTGCGCGGTCCACAGCGCCACCTGGTGGTACTAAGTGGCACAGCCCAGTGTCCAGGCCGTCTGCTGGCGGCTGGCAGGGTCAGAGCAGCCTGCAAGTAGATTATGTACAGACAGACTCTTCTGCTGGGGCCTGAACACCCGAGGAGAGGACAGAAGGCACTGGATGGAGGGCCAGCAGGTGGGCAGAGTCAGCATCACTCAGAACTATGGAACCAGCCTACAAAACCAGCCTCACTATTACTGAGACAGGAGGTCAGTGCAGAAGGTATCCTCGGACCAAGCCTGATTCCATCCCTGGGACAGTGGGTCCCCAAAGCACAAGTGGGAGTCACTGTCGGGAAATCAGATCTCCATTCCTCTTGCTCTGCAGGTCCGCACCTTGGTGCTAGGCTGCGGAGGAGGAAGCTGGGGGAAGCGCATTCCAGGCCTGTGAGGTGGTACACAGACCTCCCAGTGGAAAGAGTAAATAGAGGAGAAGCACAGGACATATGTCCACAGTACAAGGGTGGCCTAGTCCAAGAGGCCTGGTCAGAGCTTTGGACATACTTGCGATGGTCATTCTCTAAATCGTTTAGCATACATCCAAATGAAACAACTGCCCACATGTGCTTTCACTCTGCCAGCTCCCTAAAGTGAGCCACACCCCCACCGCTGGGCTGTTCAGAGCACCGGGTCACCACCCGCTAAGGCAGTGTGAAGTCAAGGAAGACAAATCAGAGAAAAGCAAGGAGCCGGGAGCTTCATGCCGGTGTTCAGATGAGAGCCTGGGAAGGGACACGGACCACACAATGCCACAAACGAGTTTGAAGAAGGAGGTAAGATCTTAGCAGGTGCTACAGAGAGAAGACAAAGCTCCATGGCTGAGAAGGAATTTCTAGAACATCCTCAAGAATCAACGTAAAAAATGTCATGGCCACAGACATTCCCTGGGTTGACTGACAGACGAGGCTGTCACGGCAGACCCATGTCTGAGCCTCACACAGGCTCAGCTGAACCACACCTTTCCAAAAATCGGAGGATAAGGTTGGTCATTGTCCTGTTTTATTTCCAACCTCAAGGGTTGTCACCAGATGTCACATGGCCTTCACCTCAAAGGTGACAATCCTGATCCTGCTCAATGAGTAGAGTCCAACGTGCCAACCCCTGCCAGCTCAATGACACAGCAATGGTAAATCCCTTGGAAAGTTCCAGAACCAGGCTCTGTCCCCATCCCCAGCTAGTGATTGGCAGGAACTAACTCTGAGAAGCCCTGAGAGAAGCTGAGTCCTGAGTGAACACTGCCAGGCATCCCCTCCCAGAGGGACACTGCTTGGATCTTATTCTTCTTGGAGTGGCTGGATCTGGTTGTAGAGTCCGCACATCTGGAGATGCTGAGCCAAGTGGAGGCAGCAGAGAGTTACTAAGAGCATAGCTGGGGGGGGGGGGGCGGGGAGGGGAGAACAGGGAAGTAGAGGTATCCTGGTTAGGTTTTTGTCAACTTGACACAAGCTAAAGTTGTCTAAGAGAACATCAACCGAGGAAATGCCTTATCAGATTAGCATTTGGGGAATTTCCTTTAGGGATGATTTGCAGGGAGGGCCCCGCCCACAGTGCCCTGGGCAGGTGGTCCTGGGGTGTATGAAAACGCAGGCTGAACAAGGCAGTAAGTTGCACCCCTCCACTGGCTCCTGCCTCAGCCCCTGCCTTAAGCTCCTGCCCTGATGTGTCTTCATGATTCTGTAAGAAGTAAACTGAAATAAACCCTTTCCTCCCCTAGTTGCTTTTGGTCATGGCGTTTATCATGACAACAGAGAACACTTGAGACCATCTGAGGTTAAAGATGAGGAAGAGAAATGAGGAGAGGAGAGGAGAGGAGAGGAGAGGAGAGGAGAGGAGAGGAGAAGAGAGGGAGGTAGGGGAAGAGAGAGAGGGAGGGGAGGGGGAAAGAGGAGGAGAGAGGAGGGGAGGAGAAGAAGGGAGGGGAGAGGAGATGGGAAAGGAGGAAGAGTGGAGAGGGAACAGGAGGGAAAGAAAGGAGGGGAACAGGAAGGGGTAGGCAGGAAGAAGTGAGAAGATGAGAGGAGAGGGGAGAAGGGGAAGAGGGGAAGAAGGGAGGAGAAGAGAGAGGATGCTACCGTTCCATCCTGGCTCCCCTGGCACCAGTAGGGTACCAATGTGTGCAAAACCAAATGGCTAGAGGAGATGGATTCTGCAGGTGGAAGGTATCCCAAGTCTGTGCACTCAGGATGGGATGTGGTGGTGGGCAGAGATCTGGGATACAGAGAGTCCTAGGAAAACATGGGGCCTCCGCCAGAAACGTGGAGAGGCTCTGGCTTGAGAAGATGTCTTGATCCCTAGGAACCACACCTAAGGGACCAGCCAGTCTCTGCTGGAAGAAGCAGCATATGCCCACGTGCCCACACTTCTTCAGTGCTTCTAGGAATGGCACTTGCTAGAAGCCAGCTGTGTGTCAACCACATGTGTAAGTGAGCCTGTCCAGTAGCTTTATGGAGATGAGGAGGTGTTCTGAGGGCTATACTCTGTTCCAGGATCAGTGCCCACACCACAGAGGCCATGGCTTATGCTGGAGGGTGAGGCTCTGCCCTAGCAGGCAGTGAGTACCAGGCACAGGTCCTCCCGAGGACCATTGCTTTCCCATTCCACAAAGGGAGACAGGGAGGCACATGTCCAGTGTCCAAGTAATGGCAAATGAACACGCAAAGCCACAACACCAGACACACAGGAGAACAGACAAAACTTGAGTTCTTGAAAGAGAGGTAAGGACATACTTGTTTGAAATCATAGGCCAGAGCCCTCTAAAGGGAAGCTACACACAGCAGCAGTCCCCGAACCCTCTTTTAGGATGACGGTGGGTGACAGGAGGTAAATTCTGAAGTGACAGAGCAAGCAGAAAGGTAAGCACTTGGGGACATTTTCTATGGCTGGAGGGTTCAGCAGTATCCCAATCACACCCAACATTTTGGTACCCAGCCCTCGCTCATTGGCTGCTTGTGGGCGCCACCAAGTGGTGAGATATTGGTAATACAATCTTCAAAGAGGCCAACTCCTTACCCCAAGAGGGACAGCAGAGTCAATCTAAAGGAGGACTCCTTCATACACCATGGCTCAAACATCAATCAATCAATCAATCAATCAATCAATCAATCAATCAATCGACCAACCAGTCAACCAGCCAGTGAATCAATAATACGACCTTGAGAAGATCCTCAAATGCAAACACCTGATTTCACATTCTGGTGAGTCCCAGCTGAGACACTGTGTTTGAATGGGAGACGAGACCACAGTTCCCTTGTGTCCTTTAAAGGGGGGCACCCCAACAGACTATTTATTCTAGCTTCCCCATCACAATACCATGCTGAGCCTGCTCCAAGACGGGTCTGTGCAGTACTCCAAGAGCCCCCACAGGAACCTAGAGCACCGCCCAGCACACCCCAACAGCTGACACATGGCAGACAGCATTACAGATGAACAGCCAGGCCTGGGTGCTATGGCTTGATACAGCAGACACAGACACAGCCTGCTGACCTCCCCATTACAGACTCCCCCCCCCAACCCCACTACACTCTGGAACACGGGGCAGGCTGTGGGAGAAGGGGACCTAAAGGTGCCTGGATGAGGGGCACACAGCCCAGAGGGCAAACTGCCTGTGATGGGTTCTAATGTGTTCCTCTGATGACCAGACCTTATCTAGAAAGACTTCACAGATGTGTGGTCATTGCCTTATCCATGGGGACATGACCCACAATGGCCATCAGCTGGGGTCATATCCAAGACGCATGGTGGATGACTGAGATACAGTGTAACACTGAATTTGCTACATTGTCGCAAGGTTCTCCTGTTCACGCCTGTGATGAAGTTTGATCTACAAATTAATCTTAGCAAGAGATGGTAACCAACAATAAGGAGCTAATAAAAGGAAGCAATTCTGATGGTACATCATAATAAGAATTACTTGGAAATTATGGATGGTTTATTTCTGAAATTTTCCACTTCATAGTTTCAGACCCACCATAACCGGAAGTGTGGGAAGCAGAGGTGGTAAGGATCGCGCTGTTGCCATGAAGCTGAGGCAAGGCTGTGGGATACCCTGGACAGACGCTGAAGCGATGTGTCCACAAGTCAAAGAACACCAAGGAAGGCTGGGAGCCAGGGAACCAAAAGGAGCGAGAGGGTTCTCCGGCGAGGGAGGGGCTGCGGATATCTCCTTCCTGGCTTTCTGGTTCCAGGCTGTGAGAGACGCTGAGGGAAGCTACTGCTGTAAGCCTAGAGCTGAGGTCACGGGTGGAAGCGCCACGGGACCCCACAACAGCTCCCCTATGTGTCACACCTACTATAGACTCCAGAAAGTAGTTTGGGGAGCAGAAGCAAATGACCTCTGTGGTTGGGCACCAGGAACCAAAGTGAGACTTCAGGTCCTCAGTGCCTGCTGCCCCGACCCCACCCCAGCCAAGAGGGGGAAGGGCGCCCCAGAGAAGGATGCAGGTGTTCGGGAAGAGCGCCTGCTCGAAGTTGGTTCGCACCTCCTTTGCCAGTATGGAGGGATACAAATGACCTGCTAGCAAACGGAAAACACAGATTCATTACCCCCGATGTGTGATGATGGGTTAATTATTTTTCTAACTGAGGAGAGCCGCCTTCTGACAGCAGCTGGAAATGAATCCTCTACTGTTTTAAGGACTGATTGGCCCAGGACAGGCGAAAAACTGGAAAACCTAATTAAATCGGGAGGCTCGTGAAATAAATGGAGCGGGGAGTTTGTTTGCTTGCAGCTGACAGGGATTAACGAGGAGCGCACTGAGAAAGAAGTGGGAGGGCTCCTGTGATGGGCGTGGCCCGGGGAGGTGGAGAAAGGAGGAGCCACAAGGCGGTGAGGGTTCCAATGAACAGAAACAGCACTAGGAGGCCTGGGAGCTGCTTAATGGGTTAGGCTTCATCTGGTGCATTATCAACTAAATACCAGAAGCGTGAGTCAGGGCAATCAGATGGCAGGTGTTGGCTCCACCAGACTATGCGGTCTGGCCTTGGAGCTCATGTTTAAAGTTAACCACAGGTCAGCGGACACCTGACCCTGCGCTGGTTGGCGTGTGACACTGACGTCCTAACATTGCTCCAGGATGTTTGACCCTGCCACATCCTCAGTAAGAGCTGTTCTCACTGGCCATGCACAGCAGAGAGAGGATAAGGTGGACCTTCTGACCTGGCTATGGTCCTAAAGGTCCCTCATTTGCTCTGTAGTGTAAAGGACTACCCAGTCCACCACCAGGATGTCCTCTGGTCCTTCTGCATCCCAGAGGATATTCATTACTTGCTGAGAGTGATTGCAGCTGGGCCCTCTTCCCTCGGAGCCTGATCACATTCCTCCCTGGAGCTTGGCACAGGCAGTCTATCTATTACCTATCAGGAAGCAAGATCTCATTCCCTATCTTTGAGAGCAGGCCCTCTGCTCTGGGTTTGCCGGCCCAATTGCTGCCTAGAAATGATGGTTGGTTTACAGCCTGCCAGACCTTCCCAGGAGGCTCTCAGCTGGGAAGGCTGCCTCCCCCATTTTGCAAACTGGAGGATGCCTCAGTCAGGTGTCTATGCTGCACCGCCTGGCTCCTCCTCTGGTCCTGAAACCTAGTCTGGACTCTAGGATGCCCTGCTGGAGGAAACTGAGGTTTTCCCCAACCGACAGAGCAGGGTACAAAAAGTAGCCAGTCCACACCAGCTTGCTTGCCCATTGCGTGTTTCTGGAAAGAGCCCACTGTGAGTTTTTTTGTTTTTTTTGTTTTTTTTGTTTTGTGTGTGTGTGTGTGTGTGTGTGTGTGTGTGTGACTCGTTTCTCACCAGTGCGTTGTGGCAAATGTTTCCTGAGACACAGAGAAGTCACCACAGTGGATGCCATATCTCCAGCAGTCCCAGTGGGATGCCCTTTCTCTGCTTGCCTGGTCACAGTCAGCTCATCTTCTTTCAAGAGTGTTTATCAACTTCGTTTATTATCTTTGATACATGCGAAAGTCAGCTACAGGCACCGCACTCTCTGGGGTGCATCAGGCTGCTATTTAGTAACAAGAACTCTGCATTTATTTTAAAATCTTTTACTTTTCTTTTAAGGTAAAAATCTACATACCCCCTCCCTACACTCAAACTTACAAGCCCATGCCCCCATGCAGCCTGCACCCCACTGGATGCAGACTCGAACCCCAATCCAGAAGCCTCTTCATTCATTTCCTGGTCTCTATACACCCGACTCCCGATGCGACCATGGTTTCTGCTTTCTGAGTATCCTGTTCTGCATCCCTCTAGAAGTGGAATCATGTCCTCTACATCTGGTTGTGTGTACACGGAGGGTCAGGTCTCAGCTCTCTCTCACATACACTCTTTGCCCATTTGTCATTGTCTTGCACCTCCCCTTAAGAGACAATTCCATGGCTCACTTCTCTGCTGGACATTGGGTGGTTTTCCTCTCCGGGCTTGTACCCATCCATCCACACAAACATCTTTTGGGTTGAATCCACATTAGAAGCGATGTTTTTAACTCCTTTATGTCATTTCCCTCAAGGATAGAGCTGGGGAAGAAGCCCAGACTCATGCCTTCTCCCTAGCTGTGCCTACCTCAGGAATGGAGTCAGAGTCAGCACAGGATCGAAGGCTCCAGGTCCTACCTGCAGCTCTGATTGGGTGTCCCCATTCTGCTCAGAACAGTCAGTCTCTGAGGTCTGCTATAGCACCCGTACCTGTCTACGATGGCATCTCCCTCCTCCTGGAGCACCGAGGACATGCCTCTCATCTTGCTGTCATCCTGTGTGTTTGTCTGTCTGTATCTATCTATCTATCTATCTATCTATCTATCTATCTATCTATCTATCCATCCATCCATCTATCTAGAATGAATGGTGTGTGTGTGGGGGGGGGGGGGTTCCAGGCATCCAGTGCAAGACATCAGGCTTGGCAGCGGTACCTTTTATCCCACCAACTTATCTCACTAGCTTCCATTCTATTTTCTGATGGTCACTGGGCAAACTTCACGGAAGTGTGACTAAGGTCCCACTTACCACATCCAGGAGCCCACTATTCACTTAAGGAGCTTGCCCTCAAGGGGAAAGACTGGCATCATGCAGCCATCACTACTATATCCGGACATAGAAGGATACAAAGAAATAGAAGCTACTGCATGCTCTATGTGTCGGGTGTAAGGAGGGATGTGGATTTTATGCACTTCCAGGAGGTGGGGCACAGGCCACTCCCCTTCCCTGAGTCAGAGTGTATTTACTTGTTTTTAGTAAAAGCAGCTGCAAACCACACAGATGCTGAGTGAACGAGTCAGTCACCCCACTACTGGACAGAGTCTTGGAGGTTTGCCCCCATTGGTAAACGAAGGTTTCGTTGAAGGACCGGGAGGGATGACTGAGGCATGTGCTTCCAGGTGATGAACTCTGGGCCAGCCACATGCTCCCAAAGTCAGTGTTGCCTTCTTCTGCAGAAACAAGCAATCTGATTGGGGATCCAGGAAGAGACATGATAACTCAGTGAAATCCCACACTGGGGCTTGAATTCATCGTGGGGAGGAGAGTAGCAAGGGGATCTCTCGGGAAAATGAACACGGGGTGCGGGACTTCTTAAAAATTACAGAGGCGGGAGGAGGGAGGAGGAAAAGAGAAGGAAAGAGAGGAAAGGGAGGAGGGAAAGGGAGAGGTCACGCAACATAAAGTAGATGCTGATGCCATTCTAGAATTTGGGGGAGAGGGAGGAGAACTTCCCCAGAGCTTGTGAGAGGACCCTGCACCTGGTAAGAAAGGGACAGTTTCATTAGTTTATGTAACATGACCCAGGCCTGGACTAGAGGTCAGGATGCAAAGACAAAGCCACACCTTTCCTCCTGGACTCCGGTGGCTCGGGTGACAAGGCACTGCCTGGGTTTGTCACAATGAGGATGCTGTCAGTGTAATGTGTTCCATCCTGTCTCCTTGGAGACCTCAGCAAGAGCTGTTTCTGCCTGAGTCCCATTTCCTCACCTGTAAAATGAGGGTCCCGGGGCACCACCTCCTAGCCCATGCTAGGATTCACAGCAGTGCTGCTGGGACTGTAGTGGCACACCTGGCCATGACCTACAGCACAGCTGTGACTACATAGACTCTGGCACTAGGAGACCTACCTTGACAGAGGGGGACAGATGACATCACCAGCAATGCAGACACAGAGCCCCATGTGGTTCTGAGCTGCGCAGGTGGGGAGGCTGGTCTGTGAAGTCAAAGCATCAGGAAGCTTTTTACACAGAAAATGTTAAGAGCCTCTCGGTCCAGGCAGGCAGTAAGTGGTTGAGGTAACCTGGGCTCAGGTCAAACTCCAGGGCCACCCAGGGACCTGAGACCCCCACAGATTCAAAGATATCCAGATCATAGGATCTTATGTGGCTCTCCAGGAGGCACTGCATTACAGAAGGCATCTATGATAGTCTATTAGTTAGAAGTATGTACCAGCGAGATTCCCAGAGCTTGGTTGAATCAAGACCAAATATATAATAATAATAATAATAATAATAATAATAATAATAATAATAATCACAATTATAAAAACAGGTAAGCCCAAAGCTGATAGAAATACCATAATTTTCCTTGAGTTAGTGGCCTCTCTCAATAATGAATTCTTCTGTTATTAATGGTTTCATTATTTTTATTTACTGAGGAGAAGTTTGTCTAACACGAAATTAGCCCTTTTCACAGTCCTAAACCCCAGCAGTCATGTAAGAGGGCTCCAATATTTTTTACCGCCACAACTTGTTATTTTCTTTTGCTTTTTTTTTTTTTTAAGGGGTCTAGTGTATAAATAAATAGACGACCAGCTACTTGTTGGTAGATTTGACCTTCTGGGACCCATTGGCAGTACACAGAAGGAAATCGGCACCATTCCTTTTGTCCACACGGAACATTCTAGGTAAGAGGTAGACTAGGCAACTAGTTATGGGTGTGTCTGAAAACTCAGAGCAGGTGTGATGAGCCTTAGAATTGGTAGTGGGTTTCTAACATGCCACTAAGGTGGCCAGGTGCCAGGAGCCGTGGTATCAGATAAGGCATGCACACTGGTGACATCAGCGTATGGCCTGCTGTGAGGATGTTGTCTGGCTCCTGAGGCCCCCTCACCCCAGCACCTCTGGAATCTGCCGATCGAGCCACACGGCATCATGGGACAGCTGCTGACTACTAATGCCACTAGACAGCTTCCTGGTAATGTCTACAGGAAGTGTTGCTCTTCTCTTTTTCCCTATCTGCCCCTCTCCCCCATTCATTGTCTGTGTCTCTCTGGTTGCCTGCAGGGCCTGACATGCCGCATTCATTCATTCATTCATTCATCCCTTCATTCATTCATGCAGCCAACAGTCACACGGTTTCCACATGCAAGCCGAGAGGAAGCCCAGCCCTGGGGCCAGTGAAATGTGACATACATATCAGTGTGTATGTGACATGTGTGATATAGATGCATGTATTTCGTGTATGTGTATATGTGTGTGAATGTGTGGTGTGCACATGGGTGACTGGACATGCATGTAATTGTGTGTAGTGAGATGTATAGGTTTATATGTGTGTATGTGTATATAAATGATTGTGTGGATTATGAATGTGTGTGGCATGTGGCATGTATATTTTTCATGAATGTCTATGGTATATATGCGCAGGCTGAATGCTTACATATCTCTGAATATGCATGTGTGTGTATGTTAAAGTGCATGTGTGTGAAGGTATGTGCTGCATAGAAGTATATGCATATGAAGTCATGTAGTATGTTAAGTGTGCATTTGTATGGACATGTGTGGTGCATGTACATGGCTTGAATGTTTACACATATTTCTAGTCCAATCTTTCTACTTCATTCTCATGGTTGAGATGTGAGCTCTCGGCTTCCAGCTCTTCCTGCCATGCTGCCAGGTGCTGCCAAGATGGACTCCCATCCCTCTGGAACCATGAGCCAAAATACATGGTTCTTTAAGTCACACTGCTGTATCACAGCAATAGAAGGTAACGAATACAGAAGTGAACATATATGTACATGTATGTTAATGTGTATCTGTATCAGAGTACATGCTGTAAGGATATATGCATTATGAATGTATGTGGCATGTTGCATGTATATTTTGTATGAACATATGTTGTGTATTCCTGGCCCACATGCTTAGACATATGAGAACATGCATGTATGTATGTATGTATAATAATAATAATAACAACAACAACAACAATAATAATAATAAGCACAATTATAAAAACAAGTAAGCCCAAAGCTGATAGAAATATCATAATTTTCCTTGTATTTATGTATTTATATTAATGTATATGTGTGTGACGGTTGTGATGTATGAGACATGTGTATGTGAATGTGTGTTACATGTGTTTATTTTGTATGATTGTGTGTGGTCTGTATGCATGGGTTGAATGTAAGCAAATATGTGACTATGTGTGCATAAGCATGTAATGTGCATGAAGATGCACGCTGCATTGCTGCATGTTTGTAGGTAGCATGTTTAATATGAACATGTGTTGTATATATTTTGCATAAATTTGTGTGCATCTGGGTGCTTGTCCAAATGATTACATATATGTGAACATGTACACATGATTTTAATGTGATTATGTGTATGAATGAACTGCCACATGGGTCTATGAATACATGTGTATAAATATATGTGGTAGATATCTGAGTGTATACTTTGTATGAGTGTGTGTGATATGTAGGACAGGCTAAATGCATGATATTCATGTGAGCACTAATATGAACATGTATGGGCATGTTACATGGATGTATGAGTGAAGCTATACATGCATGTGGAGCATATGCACATGTTGCATGTTTGCATGTATGTGTATATAATGCTTATATATGTATGTGTGTATAAATTTCTGTGGCAAATATACACAGTTTGAACATATGTATGTTGATAGTTATGTATTTGTGTGTGTACATGAATATATGTATGTGGTATGTAAGCATATATGAACATGTGGTGTGTATACACTCAGATATGTACCACATGTATTTATACATATGGCTATGCAAGTTCACATGTGTAGATGTGTTTTTAATGTGTTATAGGTGCACACGTGATGTTCATGTGTGTGCACACTTGTTGATAGGTTTGTGTATGTTACATGTGTGTTCATATATGTGATATGATCCCTGTGACGGTACAGGAGGACCCATCAGCCCCTCTGTGTATGCACACACATCAGGATCCCACGAGCATTTGAGAACCACCAAAGAGTGCAGCGTCTCCCTCAGTCTCTCCTACAAATGAGGAGAGCTAGCCTTTCCCAGAGGCTCTGCAGGTTTGAAAGGTATGAAGGAAGGCCCGAGTGTGTCGCTGGCACCATGTGAAAGATGTGGACGGAGAACCTGAATGACGTGACCGCCTCCCCACTGAGGAGAGCCACTCTGACCTCCTGGGCAGTCCTGTGTCTGTGAGGGAAGCTGCGTGTGGTTCCGAAGGCAGCACAAGCTCATCTCCTCACAGCGTCCTGAAGGAAGGATGCAGAGCAGATGGCAGACACTGCAGGCACCCCTTACTGGACGCTGCAGCCAGAGGCTTTCTAGACTCTTGCCTCTTATATGTCTTGATATAATGGGACACAGGGAGGCATCTTGGTGTAGAGGGACATGGGGAAGTGTGAACATTCAGGCTATTGCCTGAGTGGCGGGCATGGCTGCTTCAGAACTGTGGGAAGCTACCCAATGCACCTGCTGTCAGGTAGAGGCATCTGGCCAGCAGGCTTTCTTCCAAGTGTGGCTAGTTCAGAGCCAAGGCCAGTGGGAACAAGCGCCCCAGTGATGGCTGAGATGCAGTTACAGTGAGAGACACTTTGGTGGGTCCACACCTAGATGAGGGTAGGAACGAATACCAGAAGGCAGCCTGTTAGGCAGGGAGGCCTGAGGGCCGGGAGCATGCACACCTGCACGTCTGGTCTGCACTATCCTTCCGGGACCTGGCCGGCATCCACTCACATTCGCTTCCTCAGGGTGGACTGCTGGCGTCCATCTGCCCCTTTGCCAGTGGCCTGGGCTCTGTGCCCAGACACCCCCACCTGCCTGGCACAGCAGGAGGTAGAGACGATGGGAACTGACCTGTGCAGGTGGTATGTGTTTCTGTGGAGCAGGTCCGTGGGCATGGGGGGCATGGCAGTAGGATTAAAGTTCTAATAAGTCCATATAAAAGACACACAAACCAGAGATTTTATTTACAAGCTGTATGCCTAGATCAGGCAGATCTTGGGCTATTCTAATTTATTCCCCAGCTATAAAGCCCCATGTTACTTGGTTCTGGCCCATCGCGGCTTCCTCCTCATCCTCCATCTTCTCCCCACCTCTCCCTGCCACCTCCTCTCAAACCTACAGTCCCACCTTACTCCCTCACCGCCCCCTCCCAATCACAGGCTCTAGCCTTTTATTGACCAGTTACATGGAGGAGAAGGTTCACAAGGCACCACTTGAGTATGTGAGCGTCTGCTCGTCGTCAGAGGCAACCACACCTTGAGGAACCAGTGTTAGCTGTAGGATGCAGGCAGCATCCACTACAGGATAGGGATGGACAAGGAGAATGAGGTGGTCCAGGCTGCAGGAAGGAAGCATCCCACAGGTGCATCGGTCTCAGCTTTACAGTTCCCCTAGGTCCTGAAGCCTCACAGAAGGCTTCAGAAGCATCCTGGGGTGGGGACTGAGGCTCTCCAGACACTAGGGCCCCTTGCCCACCTCAGGGACTTGCAGGCTACATCTTCCAATAAAATGCAAATCAGCAATTGCCTTGCTGAAGAACTAGGGGGAAAAATCAGTGTAAACAAAATCTCTGTTGCCATGGAGACCATTAAAAATAGACTGCCTGCCCTCCCCCTTCTTTCTGGGTAACGTGCTGCCGAGTTCCTTCACAACACATTATTATTACTTTTTAATTATGAATAATTTCCCCCTTTCCTTGCAAAGATGGATTAATGCACAGAATCCCCAATGCACAGCTCTGGGAATGGACCCCATTCCAACACGGGCACACAGGTGGGCGCCATGTTTACGCACAGGGTAAAGGGAGATCTATCCATTCTCATCCCACCTGCTGCCTTCTTTCTCTTGGCCTCATGCCTGTGTGTCAGTTGGTCTGCTGTCTGCCTGTCTGTCTGCCAGCTGCTCCAGTTCAGGTTACAGTCTGGGGAGTGCCAGAGCAAGCCAGGAGAGGGCCTCCAGGGTGACATCATTGAAAATATGCAAACCCAGAGCAGAGCGCCCCACCCCAGGGAAATCCCCTAGCATGTCTGCGCAGAGTGGGGTCTTGTGACATGATGCTCAGGCTGGGGGTTTATTGTCAGCACCTGTGATTTCAGCTCAGGCACCTGCTTTAGCCTGTGGCTAGGAGGAGCCATTTAGCCACAGTCTGGCAGTGGGCTGAAGACAGCCAAAGTGGCCCTCAGCTCCTCAAAGGCATGAGTGACAGCCACAGGAGAGGTCACTGTAGTCTAGCCCTTTGTCCCCAGAGGGTTCCCAACCACTGATCTGCCAGCTGCCTTCACACAGGCCTGTTACCCAGCAGATGAACAATGGTTACCAAGCTCAGGAACAGTGAGTCCCCCTGCACACATGAGACAACCTCATCCTACCCTTCCAGGGTGTAATTTCATCTCAGAATTAGGAGTCTTCAGGGTTCAAGCGGCTGCCCAGAGACAGACCACCCTCTTTACCACCTCCACAACAGACATCAGAGCATCATTGTCCCTGAGGCCCCAGCAAAGGCTCCAGACTCCAAGGTGGCCGAAGTCTAACAAATTGGGGCAAGATCTCCATTGTTTTATATGCAGACATATTTCTAAAGAGCCAAAGCCTGGCATAGACATGCTTGTCAGGACCTAGAGATATCCAAACTGTAGGCTGGGGTCTGAACAGCCCAAGGTCTTCTTGCATTCTTGTGGGGTATCTGGGCCATTGTTGAGTGGAGGGGACCTGTGTGGCCTTGAGTCTGACCCCACCTGCTGTTGACAGGTTCTGTGAGTCCTGGAGCCTGGAACATCTCAGTTCATCATATGTCACCACAAACAACAGTAGGGGAAGAAGAACCTCCCGGGTACCACAGTCCCATGTACAATGTGGTTCCGTTATGACATCAGGCCCACACACACATGCAAACATGCATATAAGCATGAACACACACACACACACACACACACATACACACACACACATACACACACACACGAGAGAGAGAGAGAGAGAGAGAGAGAGAGAGAGAGAGAGAGAGAGAGAGAAAGAGAAGAGAAGGGAAAGGGGAGGCATTCTGACCCGTGACAGCATACACACGTCTTAAAGATGTGATGGGTGAAATGACTCCCAGAGATCCCTGAAGGATCTCTCTACAGGGCTCCTAGCTCACAGAAACAGAAAGGAGGAGGAGGAGGAAGGAGGAGGAGGAAGATGGGGGGGTGGAAGCCAGAGAATCATTTGTTCTGGAACTGGGTGGTGACAGTTGGCACTCTAACCCTAGGCACATATGGTACCTTGAACTGAAGACATAACACCAAGCTTTATTATTAAATATGTTTTACCACAGTTATGAAAAAAACCAACCCATGTTTGTGTGAGCATGCATGTGGAGGCCAGAGGACAATCTCACGTGTTGTTTCTCAGAACCACCTTCTTGCTTTTGGAGACAGGGTCTCTTACTGGGACCTGGGGCTTGCCTATTAGGCCATGTTGTCTGGCCAGTGAGCCTCTGGGAGCCGTCTGTCTCTGCCTGCCAGGTGCTAGGATTATAAACAGGTACCAGTCACACTCAGCTCTTCACTTGAGCACTCATGATTAAACTCAGCTCCTTGTGTTTGTGTGTACAAGCTGAGTCGTCTTCTCAACTCCCAAAACATGTTTATAAAAGTGACTGGGACATTGCTGGCCTCATTCAGAGGATATCGACTGCCAGCTCCTACCTCCTCCACTACACACACACACACACACACACACACACACACACCACCATGCCAGACACTAGTCAAGGTCTTTCTGCATTACAGGAAGGCCCCCATCCCCCATATCTCCTCCATCTGAGTCTCCATCAGCAACTTCACAAAGAAAGGCACCTGGGCGATTGTCTCACAGAAGGTGCTCAGATGTTAACACAATCAAGCCACCAGGGGTCTGCTTCCTTTGGCTGAGAACAAGAAGGAAGGTAGCACAGAGAACCATGCTAGCACTCTGGTGTGTCCACAGCACCAGCCAGCTCAGGCTACCAGGAGGAGTAAGCTACAAGAGGAACCCAGAGATATGCTGGCCATGGCAGAAAGAGGTGGACAGGGCTGGGCCAATGGCACACAATGTCTCCCAAGTCTGAGAGGCAAACACCACTCAGCTCAGACCTGCTGTTTAAGGAGGCATTCCTGTCCTGGATACAGAAGAGGACAGTGCTGTGTGACTGACTCACTGGGACACAGGCAGCAGCAAATCTGGGACCTCGGCAGGGCTTCGGTGGGGCGGGTTCAAAGGGACCTGCACCCTCCTTCCCTTACTAACTTGGATCAGGTCATGACCCAACCACAGATGTGTCTTTATTTAATTTACAGCAATTATACTCACTTCCTTCTAGACAAATAGATTTTACAAGCTCTCTGTTAAATGTGGATAATTATGGCTGCTGGTGTCTTGGGACCGTATGTCCAAGCACCAGAGGAGGAATCGCAGCCCAAGTTCTCCTCATGCCGTAAATTAGCAGGGAACATCCCCGTGGCAGCTAAGCAATTACCCACAGTTTCATTTCCTCTCACGCTGCCTCCCTGCCTGTGTGCTGCCCTCCACGTGTGTGCATGTGTGCGTGCATGTGCGTGCCCACCATATGCTGCTGTCTGTGGCTCTTCCTCAGAATCGCTTATCTCATTCTTCCCCAACCCCCTTAGGCTTGTCCCTGTGTTGAGATATCATTCTGCCTATACCTGGAACCGTCCACGGTGATGGCGGCTGTGTATACACCCCACAAAGTGCAAATAGAGCCCTGATCACCCCCACCCCCACCACCACAACCCTCCTCCCACAAAGGATCACTATCAGAGAGGTTTACAGAAGGTAGAGAACAGACTGAGAGCTGACAAGACTCATACATGTGCATGTTTCGTGTGAGTGTGCGTCAAATAGAAACTTCAAGAAGCGATTACTGCAGGGCAGACAACAGCAGACGACTCCCTGCATGTATGCAGCATGTATGTAGCTATGAATGGTGTGTGTGCAAGCACGCATGTATGCATGTGTGTGTACACATGCATTTATGAACTCCGGAGGCGGCCCACGGGCAGGGGGATCCCTGAGGTTCACAAATACAGAAGCAGGGTCGTCTTGGAATGGCTCCTTAACTGCCAGAGCTCAGCATTGCCGTCTCTATGTGTGGAGAAAAGACACATTCCGCTGCAGAGCTTTCAGCATTGCTGCTTAGTGTGAGCCCTGGCTGCCAGGCATCCTGTGTCCCTCCCTCTCAGAGGATCAGGGGAAATCCGAGACGCTTAGCAGGTGTGCCTCCTTTCAGGCAAATCTGATATTTAAAACCCAGAAATTAGCTGGTGAGTCACTTCTCAAAGGGTCCTCTTCATATGGAAGAAGGTTATCTGAG
The DNA here is from genome assembly GCA_030674055.1 of Rhabdomys pumilio. Taxonomy (NCBI): domain Eukaryota; kingdom Metazoa; phylum Chordata; class Mammalia; order Rodentia; family Muridae; genus Rhabdomys; species Rhabdomys pumilio. The sequence continues at coordinate 3,155,215 of JANHMN010000002.1, read as the reverse complement.
TCCATTTTAAAGACTGTTGTTAAGGAGGTGTGGTGTCTACAAGTCTCTCAGAACATATGGGTAGCACTCAGTCAGCCAGGGACTCCCATGAAAACTCTTCCCCACAGGGAGACCCAGAAAGAGACCTGAGGGTGTGTCTCTCGGGGAAGGTGCTGGCAGATGATGTTCTGATACAGTGTCCGGGGTCATCTTAGGTTTTCACCGGGCAGGACCATGTCTCATCTCTCTCTAGCATTCCAAGGGTGTCTCTGTATGGTGAGTCCCAGGCAAGACAGACCAGCCCAGGGAACAGAAGAGCACTGGGCTCCTCTTTGTCCCCTAGGTTCTGCTCTGCAGGCCAAGGTCATGCTGACTTACAAGGCAGGAGTTACACATGGAGTTTTTCCTGCACGGAGGGAGGGAGATCAGGCTTCTGCTCTTGCCTTGTGGCAGGATGATGGTCTGCCTGTCTTCATGGGCCTGGTGTCTTGGGCCAGCCATGGAGAGACAACATGGTGGGATGGGAGCTTTGAAACAGATACACAAGGTAACATGAGGTGGGATTTAAACATGGACAAGGACTGAGTTTAAGCATGTGAGCTTCCCTGTGTGTTTGTACAGGACCCCATAGACCACGGATCCTGAGGCTGGTAGTATCCGTGACTGTTGTCGTCATCCATGTCACAAAACCGAGAGTCCCAACTCCACATGGCAAGAGCCTAGGGGCCTCCTCTCCACACTTTGCTGCCATCTCTCGTGTCTTTCCTTTTGGCGAGATCAAATCTGTGCTGTTTCATAGAGATGACATAACCATGGACAAGATGACTTGCTGGACTCTGTCTTTCCAACCAGTCAGGCCCTAATGATGGTCCTGGAGGCCTCTAACCTTCAGGCTGCTATCAGAAGGGAAATGGTTTCTCTTGGATGGCTCCTTTTGACGAAGCCTAGGGTCGGCTCCCAGGCTCCTATGGCATCACCCCCACCTCTCATTCTGAAGAAAACATTGTAAATGGGCCAGGAGGGGGAGGGGCTCACAGGCATCACTTGCACAAGAAGCAATAGGCTCAAACTACTAGGTATTGGATTACAGGACAGGGTGGGTACAGGGGTTGGGAGACACAAGAATGTGGGTCTATCATCTCATTGTGGGTTTCCAAGCTACATCTTGTGTCCTAACTGGGAACTGCCGCAAGGTTGAGAGGGTACCAGTAGCCGGTGCTTCTTCCTTCAGACAGGCAGAAGGCAGAGAAGGGGGAGGCCCCACGATGGGATTAGGAATTCACAGCTGCAAGTGCCCCACTGATATGTCCTGTGGCCTTGCCCTCAGCACCCAGCCCCTACCTGCAGCTGTCCCTCTACTGTGGTCTCAGAAACTTTGGGCAGAACCTCAGGTACAATTTTTCCAGCCCTCAGGCAGGGGCAGGGTAACAGGAAACTTAAGGACACAGAAGGATGGACAGGAGCCTCATATGCAAGCTCTTTTCCTTGGGTCTGTGCCATGGGAGAGGCTCTCCAGCAACCCCTGCTCATTCCTAGGCTTCCCATTCTCTATGGTGGTGTTTGGAGGTGCAAGGGCTTATTGTGCAGCCATCGAAAGCGACATCATCTTCCAGGTGGAGCCTACTGTCCCCTGAGGGCTTCATGAGACCGGGAGGGGCCCTGCTGGCTCCTCTAGCACAGTGAGGGACCAAAGGAGGAGGAGTGGGGACCAGAAAGAACCACTGTATGCTTTAGTGTTCAAATTGTTCTGAAAGAGGTAGGAACTGGAGTGTGGGCTATTGGGAGAGGAAGATAAGCAGAGAAGAGGAGACCCATGAGGAGCCCTCTCGTGAGAACAGCAGAGTTCTGGAGCGGTAGAAAGAGTAGAGAAAGCCTCTGAAGCTGAGGGCCCTAACAGTTGTGCATGTGTGAATGTGTGCACGTGTGCATGTGTTCATGTGTGTATGTGTGCATGTGTGCATATGTGAATGTGTGCACGTGTGCATGTGTGTATGAGTACATGTGTTCATGTGTGAATGTGTGCACATGTGTATGTGTTCGTGTGTGTATGTGTGCATGTGTGCATGTGTGAATGTGTGAATGTGTGTATGTCTGCATGTGTGAATGTGTAAATGTGTGTATGTGTGCATGTGTGAATATGTGCATGTGTGCACGTGTGCATGTATGAATGTGTAAATGTGTGGATGTGTGCATGTGTGTATTGTGTATGTGTGCATATGTGCATGTATGAATGTGTGTATGTGTGAAT
>JANHMN010000002.1:3131080-3149111 GCA_030674055.1 Rhabdomys pumilio | reverse complement strand
CCCTCCCTCCCTCCCTCCCTCCCTCCCTCCCTCCCTCCCTCCCTTCAACTTGTGAATCAGATGTAAGCTCACAGCTACCGCTTCAGTGTATGCCTGCCTGCTCACTGCAGGCATAACTGCTCCCCCACCCCCCACCATGATGGCCATTGTACTGGCTGGTTTTGTGTGTCAACTTGACACAAGCTGGAGTTATCGCAGAGAAAGGAGCCTCCCTTGAGGAAATGCCTCCATGAGATCCAGCTGCAAGGCATTTTCTCAATTAGTGATCAAGGAGGAGGACCCAGCCCATTATGAGTGGTGCCATCCCTGGGCTGGTAGTCTTAGGTTCTTAAAGAAAGCAGGCTGAACTAGCTAGGGGAAGCAAGCCAGTACGTAACACCCCTCCACGGCCCCTCCATCAGCTCCTGCTTTCTGGCCTGCTTGAGTTCCAGTCTTGACTTCCTTTGGTGATGAACAGCAATGTGGAAGTGTAAGCTGAATAAACCCTTTCCTCCCCAACTTGCTTCTTGGTCATGATGTTTGTGCAGGAATAGAAACTCCGACTAAGACGATCATGGACTTTGAAGCTATAAGTATGCCTTCAATTAAATGCTTGTGTTTACAAGTTTTCTTGTTCATGGTGTTTCTTCACAGCAATAGAAAAGTAGCTAAGACACTCACCATGGCCGAATCCTGTCTTATAGAGGATCTCCCTCCTCAGAGAGACTCCATCACCACAGACTCTTATTTAATCAACACAATTGTGCCACTCATATACCTCTCTGTCTGCCGTGACACACAAGGAAGGCAGCATCTGAGATATAATGTGTCCCCACCAAAAAGAGGATTTGTCCCTCCTCCCCAGGCCAGGTAAGAAAATAGGGCAGGTGACATATTCCATCCTTTCCAGCCCACTCCTAAAACTAAGATGGTACCTGCTCTTGTTGACCATCCAGAGCTCCCAGCCAGTGCTCGTCCTCCACTTCTGTCCCCTCCTATGCTACCTGCTTCTCAGCTGTTCCATCACCCACCACTCATGGTGTGACATTCCCCCTGACAAGCTGTGTGACCACTGAGCACAAGGTCCCAGCACTCTCACATACAGGGGTGTCATGGGTGGCTTGTCCGGGATACATACACCATGAGCCCAGTCAAGACTTGACACAGCTCTCTGTTGGGTGGCTGAAAGTCTGGCTTATTATCCTGTTCTGGGAGGAAGCAAAGAGTGTAAGTATTCCAGACTGTTCTAGAGACTCAGGTCTGGTTAGCTCACACTCTGTCCATAAACCTTCCCTGGGAGCCTGGATCAGATGACTCCAAAAAGGAAGGTGGCACAGTACACGGGCCTGAAGCACACTGACAGGACCCCCGCCCCCAGGAGGCTGCCAGGCCTGGTTTCTCAGCACATACAGCCCACCTGGCTTTAACACCAGGCTTTCCACAGCACCACACCCCCTTTAAGACATCTTGGAGAGACTGGCCGCCGTATGTCAGCTACAGCCAGGCACTGGGTCACCACAGCGTATACCAGAGTAGGGATGGATCTTTTGCAGGAAGCCTTTGGAAACATCTTGCAAGAGAAAAGCCCAGAAGTGAGGTGTATGTGGAAAATGAAGATTGAAGCCGATCTTGCCTGGAAACCCTACAACACACCAGGAAACGTGGGCTGTGTCTACACAGGAGTCTTCCCAGCCTGAAGTTTATTTAACTGTCCTTCTGGGGGGGGGGCTTTTTCCATCAGAAAGGTGATTTCTAAACCAAATATACTTTCAAAAATGCCTTTGCTCCTGGAGGGACGTACAGACTCAGAGACCCCACAGCGGGCTTGGCAAATATTGTTTTTCATCTGCCGGCAGACTCTCTCATAAGATCATCGGACAGGAGGTCAGCCTCTGCCAAACAAGCCGACACACGCACTGGGCACTAAACTCAGACTGCCATTTACAGACATCATGAGCTTGTCAATACCTTTCTCTGGACGCATCGTGACTTTGGTCACTGAAGCCATTGCAAAGGCTACATCCATGCAGTGTGAACTAGGGTGCTCCTACAGGAGAAGCAAGGTGGATTCTGGGAGCTTCTGGTCACTACATATTCGCCATCCATCAACACCATCCATCGCCCTTGCCTGCTACGAGACCAGCTTTAACCGGTCAAGTTCAGTCCACCACACGTAATCCATTTCACAGGGCTGTGCAGCCATCGCCACCAGCCATCCCCAGAACTCTTTCCAGCACCCTGATGTGAAAGCCTGTGGCCACTGAACAATCATACTTCCCTCCTCTCCCTGTCCTTCATTCTAGTGTCTGATTCTTAGGGAGCACATTTGTGCAGAATCGCATAGCATTTGTGGTTTTCTGATTGGCATAATGCCCTCAAGGTTCATCCATGCTGTAGAGCATGTCAGGGTTTCCTCCTTTTTAAAGGCAGAGTAATATTCCATTATGTGGGCATACCACACTGTCCACTTGTTCAGCTGGGCCTTGATACTTGAGTCATGGATCATGTTGCTATAATGTCACAGATGAATTTGCTATGAATTTGCGTGTGCAGATATCTTCCTGAGAGCCTTCTCTCACTTCTGCATGGGTACCCAGTCATGGATTACTGGCACAGTAAGTATCCTGTCCTTCCTTCAGGAAACGGGCATCCACATAAGGTTGTATCCCTAAGCCAGGCTACAAGGTGCTCAGCTCTCGGAGGAGTTAACGTGTTCATGAGATGCCTGGGGGGGGTGGGAAGTCCCTGGATGTCCACTTGCCGATTGGAGGCCTGGGCTCGTTTTTTAATGGTCATTAATGGCCTTTTTATTCGTGTCTAACATGTTCCATTAAAAATTACCTTATTTGTTTGAAGTGGAAATAAAGGACAATTAATTAATTTGTTAATTATTCCCTTCTCCTTCCACGCACAGGGATATCAAAGGCCCTAGGAAGGGATGTGAAGGAGACAGGCTCCTTTGCTGTTGAGACACCAGGGAGATGCCCTAAGGCAAAGTAGAGCAGCTGGGGTTTGGTTTTCAAAGGAGATGGTCTAATTGGAGTGAGCCTGGAACCTGCATCCCCTCTTCTTAGTCAGGCAGAAGATGCACCAGAGTGTGAGCCAGGCCCTTAGCTCCCCCAGTGGTGGTCAATGAGTAAGGAACAAGAGCTGTGCCCAAGACATGTGCTCAGAGCGGGCTAGCTTTGCTTCTCCCCCGACCCCCACCGCCTAGTGCCGACTACCCACCTCACTCCTCCATTAGCACAATGTCTCTTCCTCCTCTCCTTTGCCAGCCTGGGATCCCATCCTGTCTGAGGGGGGCTCTGCACACTTAGGGTGGTTCTTTCTGCCACATTTAATCCTCCCTGGAGACACACCCAGAGGTGTTTCTTTACTTTTTGAGACAGGGGTTCTGGGTCTCAGTGAATTCGAGGCTGGCTTTGAACTTGTTTCATAACAGAGGACGGGCTTGAATTGTCTGTATTCCTGTCTCAACGTCTGAATGGCAAGTATACCCATTTTAGGAGGTGCTGGGATTAAACACACAGCTCTATACACGCTAAGCAAATGCTTTCCCATAATGAGCTATACCCCCGCCCACCCTAGGTGTTTCTTAATTCAAGAAAGATTAGGGTGGAGGAGGCCACCAACTTAGCCTGTGTCACCAATACCAGAAAGACAAGTTGTCTCTGCAGAAAGCACCTTTGGATACTGTTAGTTGGTTTTTTATCACCAAGACATTGCCTGGGGTGATCCACTTACAAGGATGAAGGTTTATCTGGGTACCCTCCAGCCCTTAGCCCTGTGGCAGCAGAGTGTGCCACAGCAGGAGCCCCATGGTGGCTAGGAAGCAAAGAAAGAGACAGGAAGGGGATGAGGTGCGATGTCTGCTTCAAGGGCATGCCTCCTATCACCTAACTTCCTTTCACTAGGCCCCGCCTCCTAAGGGCTCCACGACATCCCAACAGCAGCACAGGCGTGGTACCAGGCCTTTCACATTTCAGTCTGTATGCTACAGCAGACACTCAGGCCTGCTGGGATCAGGGTGTCCAGGTACAAGCACAAAAACTGTAGGACTGCCCTACTCCCACCTTCTAGGTCTCCCTCCTTAGGTCAAAACCCTTGTTTCAGTAACCCAAGTTTAGCTCTTCCCTCAGAAGCAACCATTGTCCCCTCATCCCCAGCACTGGCTTGGTAGAAAATTGAGATGCTAAGGAGGCATGGTGAGTCCCCCAGAGTCAGCCCCTCATGCCTCTGTGAAGCTGAGAGAAGAATGTCCCCAGGGCATTCTCTTTCCTGGACTCACAACCCCTTAAAGGCAGGTCCAACCAGGCTCCGGTGAGGAGCTATCCCACCAGACCCACAGCTCAAAACAGTGGGTCCAGCCAGATCAGCTGCCACCCTGATGACCAGCAGACCAGGCTGCAAGATATGGCTGCTCTTGGGCTGGTGAGATGGCTCCACATGTGAAGGAGCTTACCATCGAGCCTGACAACCTGAGTTCAGTCCTCAGGACCCACATGATATAAGGAGTGGACTGACCTCCAACCTCTGACCTCCGACCTCTGACCTCTGACCTCCGCAAGTTGTCCTCTGATTTTCACATCCGCACTGTGGCCTCCATGTCATTGCCCCTTGCTACATTCACACTAAATAAATAAACATGTACAAACAGGACCCAACTGCTCTTGTTAGCCCCTTAATTCCATTACAGTCCCAGTGAGTAATGAGTTAACTGACCCTGGACTGACACTCATGGGGAGATACATAGTTATGATCCTGGGAGCCACTGGCTACACTGTTTCATCCCTTCACCCATTCCTGGCTTATCCTAATGGATTACTTCCACAGACACCTTATTCAGTGTAATTGCTGAAACTTTAGCATTAAACCGAGCCCCAGACATCATATGCATATGTCTAAGACACAGACTTTCTCTCTAAGGCATCTTGAATTCTCTTTGTGCTTTGAAACATGAGATGGCCCTTCAGCATCGGGGGCATTGGAAACAGTAAAGCCACCCCCAAAAGGGGCCATAAAAATGTAAAACGGATAATGAAAAGACCCCCAGGTTACTTCTCTACAATACTGTGGAGACAGAAACAGGTAGAGAGAGAGGTAGACTTTACCTAGAAACATACATGTCATGTGACTTATGTTCTGTGCTGCTCTGCATATGCGCGTGAATTACTACAAAGATGGATGGTGTTGGCACTGACGTTGGAGCTGAGAAACTTTAATGAGAGAGGCAATTAAAGACAGGACTCATGAGTGTGGAGAGGATGTGAGCATTTGAACTCAATAGCCGATAGACTTGTTTGTCACACAGCAAGAACTAACTGTTACAAATAAGAAGGCCCCTCCAAGCCCAGAGCCCCTTAACTTCTGAGTGGGAAAAGTCTACAGCTGTGGAAACCCCAGCACAGTCTTCATGTGGGAGAAGTTTCAGTCCTCCATATCCTACAACAACCAAACAACCATACTTTAGGTCCCAGTATGAAAGAAGGCCCTGGAACCCTCCACAGGCATCTTCTTGCCTGGTGTATTCCAGCAGAATTCCATCTGTGGCTTAGAGTCTGGATGCAAATATATGAAAAGGTGTGCCCCCCCCCATCCTCAGGGTGTTACCTTGACAACTACAGGGGACTCTGCACCTGCTCTTCCAGCTTCAGTTCAGACACTGTAAGTGGTGAGTTTAGAACTTGAAAGCAGAGAGTAGGGCCATACCAGGTCTCTCCAGATCCTCTGCAAGGGAGCAGGGATGGGCTCCTCCTCAATGCCCCATGGCTACAAAACATGGGTACCTCCTACTGAAAGGGAATCCATCGGGGGAAGGCTTCTGGGCACAGGACACTAGATAGACTGTAAGGCTCTGTTGATTGGTTAATCGCATGGGCTCGGAAGCACTGATACACTTCCAACCCCCTATCCATAGGGAGGTGACAGACCTACCCAGAGCTGGGAGACTGAGGGTGGTGAAGGCTGCAGCCAGTCAGACAAGCCTCCCTGAAATTGACAGTGACAGCGCTGTGAGCCTGAGCTCTTGGGACCCATGTGGCTGACCCCAGCTGCCTTTGGTACCATGGTTCTGGTTGAATGACTCTGTACGGGGCTTTGGCCCAGATATTGCTGCCATGCTCAGGGCAGCGGTAAGCCGACTCGCGCTGCCCAGAACTCTTGGATGTGCATTTAAGGAAGCTGCATCTGACTAAGGTGCGCTTGCTGGTGATAGAAGTTTCCTTCGCAGAAGTGTGCTAGAGCTGAAGGTGGGGGGCTGAGTACCAGCTGAGCACAGCTAGACTTCTGAGAAACAGGGCAGCATCAGGGAATGGCTGTCACTGCTGATGTTCCGGGCACGCTCTTGTAGTACATGAGGTGTATGTGGTCTATCTCAGTCAAACGGGAGAGCAAAATTGAAATGTCAGGGGTCTAGGTAGTGGGCATTGGGGGATGAGTGTGCAGGGGGAACTGGTCACTCCAGGAAATGCAATGCTAAGGTTTTAATATCTTACAAAATGAAAAAGGCATACATACACACATGAACCCTCAAGGGCCTGCCAGATGTCATTCTTCCTGGACTCCAGTCACTGGTCCTATGGGTATCTTGTGGCTATCAGTGTATTCTCCAAAAGCTGGACGAGGATTTGTCCTGTTGGTTTTGTCTAGTGGCAGCCTGGAATTGGGATTCTGAAGCCCAAACATACTAGGTTTGTTCCTTCCTTCCTTCCTTCCTTCCTTCCTTCCTTCCTTCCTTCTTTCCTCCCTCCCTCCCTTCCTTCCTTCATCTGTTTCTATGAGACATGGCCTTGTGTAACCAATGCTGGCCTCACCCTTACTGTTGCCAAGAATGACTTTGAACCCCTGATCCTCTTGCCTCTACCTCCCAAGCTGCTGGGATGAAAGGCAGGAGTCATCATGCCCGACTTTAGGCAGCTGAAGATGTAACTCAGGCCTCACGCCCCAGAAAGTGCTCTCCCCACATCCTCCATCCACCCATCAGTCCAGAACTGCCCTCACCTCAAGGTGGCTGTGCTGGCAAAGGTCTCTAAGGAGAGCTCTGAAACCGGGGTCCCAGGTATCCTCATAGTTTATCTTTGTGACCCCAGGCTAGTCGCTTCCCTCTTTCTGCCTCAGTTTACCTCTCTATAAAAAGATAGCAATAATTGTGTTTGCTTCTGCTGGGATGTGACAGGCATGAAAGGATCAACAGGGAGAAGAGATAGTTCTCAGCCCCCAGGATGCACCAAGCACTGGCTGGGGGCTCGGCTGGGGGCTTGCCTGCACCTTTAGCCCCTGACCCTCCTTCCAGTTCTCTCCCACACATGGTGTGTGAGGCCCACCTCACCTCTCCCCTGATTGTTTACAGGACTCTGCACAGGCAATTCTTGATTACCAGTATGTGGTTTATCTGTGACAGCCTTTAAAACCCAGCGTCTTCTCTGCCACCTTGCACATCCCCAGCCACCTCCTCCCACGCCCCGGCTCTGTGTACTCAGAGAATGCAAAAACAATTTTAACATTGTTCTAAGCCAAACATAATTAGGAAGGTTAACCACCACACTGCAGCTAAATGGCGTAATTCACTCTGCAGCTGAGGTGTGTGCTCATGGGGGGCAGCAGGGGGTCCTGGGAGCTAGAAGCACACAGGAGAATCTGTGCTTCCCCTAGATACCTCATCTGCCCACCCCTTTCTGCAGCTTGCTATCTGCAGGAGAGCTCGTGCCTTCAAGACATGGCAGAATGGATGCTTCTAGAAACACCAGCAACTAAACAAATACAAAGAGTCAGAAGGGGCAAGGGCTGCCTGAAGGACACCCAGCCCTATGGGACAGGCAGACTCATTTGGGCTCTTCTGTGGCATATAATGAAAGAATGGGGAGCCAGGTTATGCTAAGGCACCCATGTGCAAATGGATAGGTGCATGCAGCTGGGAGAGGGGAATGTGACAGAACAGAGAGAGAGCCAGGCAAGAGCACACAGGCCTGGCAGCCGAGGCTAGCACGGGAGTCCAGCCATGTGGCAGGATCCAGGGACACAGGTAACAAAACAGACTTGGATGCCGGATGCCGGCTTGACACTGGTGAGCAAGACTCCTACAAAGGGGTTGGGCCTGTGGGCCAGAGAGCAAATGGCACTGGGACAGGTGGGTTCATGTTAAGAAGGAACCCAGGCTATATCTGAGATACTCTGAGATACTCTAGGGAGAGGATGCAGTAAGCTAGACACACAGAGGGAGCTGACTGTCCAGTCCAAGGAATAAAATATCCATGTTGAAGTCAGGTACACAAATAGCTTCCTATTGCGAGGGGACAGAGGCTGGGGAGATAGCTCAGTGGATAAAATGCTGGTATTAGGACTAGAGTCCTGATCCCCAGCCTCCACAGAAAATCCCATCGTAGAGGTGTGTGCCGCTACATAACCAACTTGGGAAAGGTGGAAGATGGAGAAGGCAGATCCCCGGAGCTCAGTGGCCAGCCAGACCAACCGTAAGGGTGAGCTCCAGATTCTTAGAAAGGTGGAGAGAGATGGAGGAAGACGTCTGCTATGAAGCTCTGGTCTCCACATGTCTGTGCATGTGCGCATGTGCAGAGTGAGGAGGGAAGGAAAGGAGGGGGAGCGAGAGAGAGAGACAGAGAGAGACAGAGACAGAGAGAGACAGAGAGAGACAGAGAGAGACAGAGACAGACTCAGACCCAGACCCAGGAACAGACAGACAGGCACAGAGACAGACAGAGATAGGCAGAAACACAGAGACAGACAGGCAGACAGAGACAGACAGGCAGACACACAAACAGAGACAGACAGACAGGCACAGAGACAGACAAAGACAGGCAGACAGACAGAGACAGACAGACAGACAGACACAGAGACAGACAGGCAGACAGACAGGCAGACAGACAGACAGGCAGACAGACAGACACAGATCCAGTCAGATGGAACCAGCCAGCCAGAGACAAAGCAGAAAAGCCAATGTGACCTCTGTCCCCATGAGTGGCCTTCCATGATGCCAGCGCCAAGACCAGCCCTGGATGCCTCAAAGCTGAAGGGGTTCATTTTTAAACATGAAGACCCTTCACCTACCTAGCCTGTCTCTATTCACTTTGCCCTTAGAAGGAGAGGGTGAGGGAGATTCCCCTTCTTGCTGTTTCTCCTCTAGGGGAAGTTCTGTCAGGGACCAAGGACCCAAGGGTTGAGTATACACTGAGAACGCATAGCATACATTTTCACTGTGCCTCTCATGTGTATCCAGATCCATCTCAATCTCTTGCAGGTGCATTGGTAACTTGGGGGACCCTTCCTTTCCTCAGGAGTCTCCATGGGCAGGCCTACAAATCGGGGCTGCCTTCTAAACTGAGCTCTCTCTGGATCATGAGTCGTCTGCCCCTGGGCCCTGGAGGTGTCCCAGACACCCCTTCTAGTCAAGTAGAGGCTAGCCTTGACTGACAGCCACTCATTTCCACGGAAGCTCTTGGCTGCCCTCACTTCCATGACACTTCCAGAGTCACAGAGAGATGACTCCATCAGTCATGATGGAGGGACAGCAGACTGGTTGCTGACATTGACAACCAGCCTGCTGTCCCACTGTCTGACACTGACTGGGTTTTTAGGGTGAGGCCTTGGCTTCTTCTCAGAGACGTAGGGGAAGGAAATCCTATTCCTGCCTCCCAGATCCAGAACACCCAGCACAGCGGGTGCCAGACTTTGCACACACACACACACACACACACACACACACACACACACACACACGCCGAACACGATGCTAAAAAAGTGAAAAGACTCTCTTCCCTGCAAGTAGAAGGCAGGTCTCTGTTCACAGCCACAGCTTGACTCCATGGCCGACAGACCTGCAGTTTTCTGGCCTTTCTCCCCAGGTGGCTCTCCCACAATACCCTGCTGTTCATGGAAAGATCTAGAAGTTTCCCATCCCCCTCTATTTCAGAGTCAGCAGAGGGGCTGCAGCCTGTGTCTAGTCCTGGCTCAGACTTAGGCTCACAGGAAGCTGGAACACTCATCCTGAGGTAGTGAGCTGAGCATTTGTGGTCTTCTCCCCTTCTGACCCCCAGGACACGTGGGTATAGAGGAAAGGAGGCAGAGACAAGGAGTCTCATTTGAGAACCCTTCCTGCTGCCTGGGGTCCCCACTTTCTGCTTTTCTCTTAATGTCAGTGCTCACTGTGCCATCAGTGTGTCCTCCAGAAGGAAGGCCTCCAGCTTGAGAACAGGGGCCTCAGCCTCAGAACTCTCTGGGCACAGCAGCAGTGTATTCGAGGTGTGAAGTCCCAGCCACTCGGGTCTCACTCTGTCCACACCTGGGGCAGGGAGTGAGGGGAAGCTTCTTCCTCAGCCCCAGCTTCTTTGCCAACTCCCTGGTTCCCATGGTTTTAATTTTACGGTTCACATTTTCCCCCAGCAGAATCCAGGGATGACAAGGTAGAAAGTCTGCCTTGATTAACTGTCCCTCTGGCGCTGAGGCAGGGACCAGCGTGATAAATAGCAGGAATAAAACCGGGAGAGGCGCGTGGCAGGCAATCGGCAGGCCAGGCCGTAAATCCCAGCTCCGATGGGGCCGAGAGGAGCTGGTTATTTCTTGGAGGGGGAGTGGGGATGGGGGCAGAGGCAGCTCACAGGGCTGGGGCCCCAATCCTTTGCGTTGGATATTGTTTAAGTAAGACAGAGCAGAACCGCTCTATCGTGCCATTGATTTTTAATAAAAGCAGGTAACACACTGCAAATCTCTCAGCTCTTCCATTTCTCCTCTCCTTCACCCAGATGTCCAGTAACTTCCCCCAAGGGTTCCATTCAACGGGCAGCAGTCATGACTGCTGTGCCTGGCAGGGTCTTGAGAGATTTCCAGAAGGTGTGGGCTGTTTCCTTCCCGTGCATCTACACGGATGCACATATACACAAGTGTAACACGAATACATGTGCACACAAATACAATGCAGATCCGCTGAGATGTCGGGACTCACAGTACATGTGTGTGTGATCACCTATGCATACACATGTGCTACACGTGCTCTGCATGTGTGTGTATGCTTAGATGCATGTGCATACTTACATGTGTGTACATGCACAGACACACAATCCCCTGTGTGTGTGAGAGAGCATGATCACCTATGCACACTCATGTACCACACATGCTCTGCATGTGTGTGCATGCTTACATATGTGTGCACACACAGACACACATGTTCCCCCCCCTCTGTCAGCCTGGCCAATGGGAGGGACACGCCAGGCCCTGTTCTTCATCCACAACTCCTCTCTGCTGACCTTGACTCTGACACGAATAAGCCGGAACATTGCAGAAGTAACAAAAGGCACATAGGTGAGGGCAGAAAAACAGGAATGGCATCAGAAGAACGTGAGCAAAAGGGAGAGCTGTGCCCACTTTAGATTCAGAGGTAGCCTGAGCCCCACACAGCTGAGACGGTGACTCAGGATGAGTACGGCTGAACGACACCAATGACACCAGTCACCAGAAAGCCAGGCTATCTCAGGCAGGTGCCCATCAGTTCCCCCGGAATTACTGGACCAAGGTGACACTCTGCTAATTCCCGGCTGCAGCAGCCTGCTGCGTGCCTCTTATCACCAGCTAATAGCATCCATCTGAACTGAGGAAACAGCCGTGTCCTGTGGCTGTGCCCGGCGTCTCCATGGTGCTTGCTTACGCTTTCGGAAACAGTGCTGCCTACCTTCACATGCTGACTATCTCCCATGATGGTAGAGAAGGCTCTGCTGTCATTCCTTGTCTGCAGGGCTCCATCTGCTGTACTGAGCCTCTCCACCCGTGTGGGGGCAGGGCAGATAGCACTACCACCCCTCTACTGCCCCCACCCCTCTACTGCCCCCCCCACCAGTGCCCTCTCCAGGTGGCCATTGTTGGCTTTCCCATCGGGCTTTGTCTTAACCAACAAAACTGTAGCCAAATTTCATAGGAAACTTGAAACATGGCCCCATGACTATTGACCCTGACCATTGAGATAGCAGGATTCTTGCTGATTGGGAGGGGCGACCTAGGTTTGCCTCTGCACTGTTGTTCTGGTCCCCAGTATAATGCTGGGTAAAGCCACTTCACTCTAAACCCCACCCTACGCACACAGCCCATCAGCATAGTGTCAACCCAAACAAGCCACATCGGTCCCCATTACAACACCCAAATCCTTATCTCTGTTCACTGCCCACTGTACACATGGCTCCTGGCAGCCCCAGTCCTCGAGGGGGCTTATACATTCCCTTTAGATTCAACAGTCCCTGGAGGAAGCAACTGAGACCAAATCAAGACATCACCACTATGCCTTGGTTGGCTCTAGGCTCAGACGGATCGAGTACCCTTCAGGAACCCAGGGGGATAGTACCCCCAGGAACAACAGGGAATAGTACCCCCAGAAACCCATGGGGATAGTATCCCGAGAAACCCAGGGAAATCAACACCAACAGAACAATGAAGTAGGGGAGATTCTGGAAAGAGAAATCAAGGGAACAAACTACCAGGAAAGGGAAGCAGAAGGGAGGAGCTGAACACGTGCCAGGCTGAAAGCCCAGTACAGTGTGCAGTTCTCACGCAGAGGTCCGGTAGCCTTGAGGTGAATCATTTCCATCTCAGAGCTTTAAGTCTTGTGGTGGCTAAAATGTTCATTAAAAACCCCCCTGAATAAAATAGTCATAAAGGGCAGATGAAGGGGGGAACTGGATGGGAGATGGTATGGAGAGAGGTTGGGGGGGTCAGGATCAGGTGTGGGAGGGACAGGAGAGATGGCCAGATGGCCATGAGAATGCATGGAAAGCTGCAGCTGAAGGGGATGGGAAGGTTGGGGGGGCATCTCCAGGACAGGACAGAGACCTGGGATAAGGGAGGTGCCCAAGAATCAGTGGGGGTGACCTTGGCTGTGACTCACAGCACTGGGGATATGGAATCTGAAGAGGTCACTTCCTGTAGCCAGACAGGAACCCCAGTGGAGTGATAGAGACACCAACCCACCCACAAAACTTTCAACCCAAAATTTTTCCTGTCTACAAGAAATACAGGGATGGGGGATGGAGCAGAGACTGAGGGAATGGCCAAACGATAACTGGTCCAACTTGAGACCCATCCCATGGGCAAGCACCAATCCCTGACAGTATTAATGATACTGTTATGCTTGCAGACAGGAGCCTAGCATGGCTGTGCTATAGAGGCTCCACCCAGCAGCTGGCTCAGACAGATGCAGAGACTCACAGGCCAACAGTGGATGGAGCTTGGGGATTCTTATGAAAGAATAGGGGAAGGACTGTGGGCACCAAAGGGGATAGGAACTCCACAGGAAGACCAACAGAGTCAACTAACCTGGACCCTTCTCTGTACATATGTAGCAGGTGTGTAGCTTGGTCTTCATGTGGGCCCTAAAAAGCTGGAGCAGGGGCTATCCCAAAACCTGTTGCCTATACGTGGGATATCTTCTAGCTGAGGTGCCTTGACTGGCCTCAGTAGGAGAGGATGCCCCTAACCCTGCAGAGATTTGATGTGTCAGGGTGGGAGGGTACCTAGGGGGCCCCCACCTGCTCAGAGGAGATGGGGAGGCAGTGGGGGGGGGAATTGTGGGAGGGAGCAACAGGGAGAGAGGCATTGAGCAGGATGTAAATTAAATAAGTAAAAATTTTAAAATGGAAAGAAACAAAAAAATAATAAAATAAGGAATCTTGCATATTCAAAAATAAAAATAAAGAAATAAAATCCCACTCCCCAACAGTACAGCCAACCTCAGGGGCATTCACAAAACGTTTAGAGCCCAATCAGGCTAACAACGGCTATGCACACATCACCCACGCACTCATCCTTCCTTCACCTGTGACAAGAAAGCTAAGCTAACAACCCAAGCTAACCACATCCTGACGTGGAGTCAGTCTACACTGTCAGTTCTGAGCCACATAGTCACAGCCTTCTGCACCTGTGCCTTGGCTTCCCAGATCCCCATGGCCCTAGGGATGGCGAATCTTGATTGTCAATTTGATTGGATCTGGAATCAACTAAGAGACTAACCTTTGGCATGAGTTTGAGAATTTCCAGGAAGAAAAGTCTCCAAGGAAAAACCATCCCCACCTTGGGCAGCGCCACCTGGTGGCAGCCCAGGTATGAAGAGGTCCAATGAAGCAGAGGGGCTTGCTTGCCTGTCTTTGCTCCTTGCTAGCAAGCTTGTTTATCCTGGCTGATATCAGAACTTACTTTCTTCAACCTTCCAATGTGGACTGAAGACCAGCGGTTCTCCAGGAATCCCCCAGGGCTTCAGCTGAAGCCAGACAGGGGCTGCTGAGGCATGCAGGTTTGAGGGCTAAGCAGCCACCAGGCTGGAGGCTCCAAGACTCCCCCTTTTAACACACAGCTCCGTCCCTCTAGAAGGTTCTGACTAACACAAAGGCCAAGGCAGCATGCCGCTGCCTATGTGTATTCCTGAACCTTCTTAGCACACCATGGAGACCCAGCCTCTCCTGGGCCTGCATCTGAACAGCAGGTTACAAGCCTTTCCAACACACATCTGCACAGCAAGCTCTTTGAGGCACAGCCTCCAAACATACAAACTATACTTTGAGTTCTGATTCCATAATGCTATTGCTGCCTCCTCTGCCTGCCACTACCCTGGCAGCCTTGGATTCGTAGGTTCAAGATATCTTGTATAGAAAGAATCATACATATGGCCCAGGTATCTGGATTCTTCCATTGACATGGAGTCTCCAAGGCCATCCATTCTGTATGGCATCCTGGAGCTTCATTCCCATCTCTAATGATACAATAATCCCACACCTGGTGTGCACAGCTGGCTTATCAGTTAGTAGAGGTTGCCTCCATTCCGGGGCTATTGCTACTGGTGATTGTGACTGGATATGTTTTTGTCTGGATGCATCTGCTGGTCTTAGTATGTCAGGGAGAGCATTTTCCCGCCAGGCAGGCTTGCTGTTTGTTCAGTGGACACAAAATGTGTTTCTAAATGACAGTGGCCTCAGGGAGGGATCGATGGGCCTCTGATGTCCAGGGGCCTACAGAGTCCCAGATTCCTGGAATAAAAAGCCTGTTTTTCTCCTGGCACATCAACATATCCTGGAGTGAGGCCCCTTTTTTGGGTGAAGGGGGGTGGACAGCCTCTCCAAAGCTGAGGGACTCAGCTCCAGAGCTGCTGACCAGTCTATTAATATAATGATTAGAGCTCCAGACCCACGTGGCCAGCTGCCCTATTCTGTCTCTTCACCGGACCTTTCTTCACAGCACCCAGCTGGAACCCACCAGGAGCACACCTGGCCAAGCTCGGTTTATTTCAGCAAACTATTTATTCAAGAGGAGAACACACAGGTGTGAGGGTTGAGGATGTGTATAAGGGAGCTTTCCAAGGCCCGACTGGACTCTGAGCATGAGATCAGACTAGCAGGAGAGTGCTTGGCTGGGTGTTGTCTTATTGTTTTGCTGAGACCTTCCAACCTTTCTGGGTCTGCATGAAAAGTCCCCAAACCACTTGACTTTGTTAGGAAGGGAGGGGACAAAGGCCAGGACAGGAGGGGCCTAGATGCCCCTGCTGGCATGGCTCTTCCTTCTGGGACACCTGGAGATGCCTCCTTATTTGGCTATCCCATTGGAGACTCCTAAGGTGGCACTGGATATTTCTAAAGAGCAAATGGACAATCTTCCTGATGGCCTAGCTCTGAGGGGAGCTGGAGGAGAAAATTCCTCAGAGGCCTCTCAGCCTGGACCACCATGGCCTTCGGAGCTGGCAGGCACAGTTGATGCTACCCTGGCTCTCATTTCCAGAAAGCTCTAGAGGCCCCTCCCTCCAGGTCAAAGCCAGGACTCTGCTTGATGACTGGGAAGTGGCGACACAGTCAGATGGCCCCCTTTAGGGCCATGGTGTTGGACAGAGCAGAGCAGTGTGCTGTGCCCAGGCCCCCCCCCCACACCCCTTATCCTCACACCAAACACAGCTGGGCCCGTGTAGAGAGGACTGGGTACCTCCAAGTTCAGCCACCCTTCCCGGTCTCCGCTCATCCCTCCATGTGGCCTCTAATGCGTGTCCAGCAAACGTGAGTTAGTTAACATTTAAAGTGGTTTGCAGTCTGTAATCCACCTTCAGCTTGGCTCCTTTTCTCAGTCTAACTGCAACCTCTGCAAGTGGATGGACTCAAGTTCTCTGTGGACTTCTGAGAGGCCAGTAAGCCATGGGGAGATCAAAGTGGTGGCTTTGTTATGGTGGCAAGCTGCACAGACTTCCCACAATGCTATCTCCCCCATGCATCTCATAAGTCTCCCTTCCCCCTTCCAGCCACCTCCCTGCACTTTGCGTATTACCATTCTTTTGTATTGGAACAAAGTGGGTACCAGCACATATTCCCATTTTACAGAAGGGCCAACTGAGGAATAGAGATCAAGTATGTCTGCAGGTGGAGGACAGAAAACATCAAACTGAAAGCTTTGGACACGTAGGATAAATGAAGTCTCTTACAAAGACACGTCCAAGACCTGGTTCTTGGCTGTATTTGGGATAAGAGTCTTGGCAGGAGTTAGTTTATTCTTCCATTTTCCTATGTGTACACAGTGTATACTTGAATGTATATCTGTGTGTGTGTGTGTGTGTGTGTGTGTGTTTAGAGCACATGTATGGAGGTGCACACGGACATATATACATATTGATTCCCAAGGTTGATATTGGAAATCATCTTCTGTTCTTTCTCCTTATTATCTGACACAGGGTCTGTCCATCAAACTCAGAGCTCACCCATGCCGAACAGTTTTCTTCTTAGTCAGTTTATTCTAGAGATCTTCTGTCTCCACCTTCCCAGGCTGGAATCACAGGAGGGAGGTCCCATCCACACCCAGGATTTCTGTGGGTCCTGAGGACCCAAACTCCAGTCCTCACGCTTGCTTGTATAACAAGCACTGAGCCATCTCCCCAGCAGTTGTCTCTCGGGCAAAGATCTCAGAAGATAAAATTGTCCTGGATTAGAGCAGGTTCCAAATGAACAATTATCACTCGAGTAAGAAGCTAGAGGTGCCCGGTAAGACCACTCGGTAAAGGCGATTGCCACACAAGTCTGACGACCTGAATTCAGTCTCTGGATCATATATAGAAAGATAACCAACTCCAAAACAGTGTCCTGTGACCTCCACATGTGTGTTCTGGCATACCTGTGTTTGCAGTCACACACACTCACATACACACACACATGCATACACACATGCATATGCATACACATAATACTCTCACATACACACAAAAATACACCCACTCATGCATACACATAAACATACATACACACATACTATGCACACATGCACACACACATACTCACACACATATTCACACACACATACACAGTAGTCTCACACACAATCATATACACACATATTTGCACACATATATACTATACCCACATACTACACTCTCGCATACACAAAATATACACACACACACTCATGTGCACATACACAACACACACACACACACACACACACACTCACATACATTTTGAATGTGAGCACCTACAGAAACTCAGCATATGTCCCTTGACAGATACTGTGTACTGGATGCTTGATGAGCACAGGGCTCCAGGATACCCTGCACCAGTGTGCACATGTGTGCAGGTGTCACCTAAGCAGTTCTGCACAGAGAACGGTGAGTGTGACTCATTAAGAGACGATGCAAGGCTTAAACTCACATGAGCTGCACCCCTGGGCATTGCTGGCCAGGTCCCCCTGGCCATCTTTCAGTAGGGTCAGCATAGTCCCATTATCTAGCCAGCCTGCTTGTTAATTAATCACTCATTAGACTAATCACAGCTATCTTGCTTCCCACTAGGGGGGAAGATGTTAGCATAGTGGAACGCAGGGCCCAAAAGCAACTGATGGGTCTGCGTGGAGGCAAAAGGATTATTGCAAAATGTCTGCTGTTTCTGACAGTGTGGATGCGCGCACACACACACACACGCGTGCGCGCATGCACCCACACATGCACACATGCACCCACATGTGCACACACATACACACACACACACACCTGCACATGCACACATACATACACACATGCACACACGCATCCACACATGCATGGATC
>JANHMN010000002.1:3113679-3131070 GCA_030674055.1 Rhabdomys pumilio | reverse complement strand
TTCACACATACACACACATACACATATGCATGCATGCATACACATGTGCACACACACATTCACACATGTATGCATGTACCCACACATGCACACACACACATCCACACATGTACACACACAATGCCACAGAGAGTACAGAAACCAGCAGAATATAACTGCTCAGACCTCAGGGCCTCAGACCTGCCCGTGGGTGACCAGGTACTGGGACTCAGCCTCCCATTCCCGCCTGCATGAGAGGCGGGTAGGAAAAGGAAGAGGCAGATCTTTTTCTTTTCTAAAGCATTCCTGCTCAGGCTGGGGATCAGGCTTGGCTTGGCCCAGGAGCAACTGTGAACATGGGAAATCTAACAGAGAAAGAGAAGAATCCTGCAAAGGCCATAGAGAACAAAGATCAACCCCAAGACATTGACTTGATGTCCCCATTGGGTAGATGCTGGGTTGGTAAATGCAAGATGACTCTCTCTCTCTCTCTCTGTCTTTCTCTCTCTGTCTTTCTCTCTCTCTCTCTCCCTCTCCCTCTCCCTCTCTCTCTCTCTCTCTCTCTCTCTCTCTCTCTCTCTCTCTCACACACACACACACACACACAAATAAAAAAAGTGTGTAAAAGATTTTAAAAAATCAGAACAGGACCTGGAAAGGCAGCTCAGTCAGTAGAGTGCCTACCTAGCAAGTACAATATCCCAGTTCAATCCAAACACTGTATAAACAGAGGGGTGGGGCCAAGTTCCAGGCAAGTGTAGGCTTAAGACCCTATAGCATTAAAAAAAATCAGAGGTGAAATAATTGCACTTATTTGCTTGCCTACTTGTGACAAGGTAGCCTGGAGTCACTATGTAACCCTTGGTCTGTGGCTCCCCAGTCCTGGGATTCCAGGTACCACTGCAGTCAGCTAACTGCCTGTTGTCTTGTGGCTCTAAACCCAGGATCGTGGCACATACCTGCAAACCCAGCACTTGGGAAACAGAAACCAAAGGGTCAGAGTTCAAGGTCATCTTTGGCTACACATGGAGTCAGAGTCCAGCCTGGGCCACGTGAGACATGAGATCAACAAAACAACTGGAGTCTAAGGAGATGAGTCTGTGGACTATGAGGCTTGTTTAGCACATGAGATGCTGAGTTTGGATTCCTAGTGCTCCTGTAAAATCTTGGAACCCCCTGGTAACCTGTGACCCCAGAATTAGGAAGGGGTGACAGACAGATCCTCAGTAGTTATAAGGCCCAAACAGCCAGCTTCATGTTCAGTGAGAGACCTTGCTTCAGGAGAGTAAGTTGGGGGAGGAGAAAGGGGGATAAGGAGAGGGGCAAGGAGTGGAGGGGCGTTGACATCTTCCTTAGCTTCTACATGGGTACACACAGAGACACTTGCACACACACACTTACATGTGCACACACACACATGCACACACATGCACACACACATGCACACATGTATGCACACAAAAGCACACACACACATGTGCATGTGCACATGCAAACACACACAAAGGAGACCTCAGAGCAGTACCAGATGGAATATTCAAGACCCGCCCAATTCTGGAAACAGCGTGGCACATGCATAGTGTTTTTATGTGTAACAAAGACTCATTCTAAGTGGCCATGTCCAAAAAGACTGACCCTCAGGAGGCATGGCAGACAGATCCCTGGCTGCAGAGACAAAGGAGGAGGAAAAACCTACTTTTAGAGAAGCGTGTAACAGATTTCGCTAAATCGGGCCAGCAGCCTTCAATTAGAAGCTGGTGGGATGGCGACATCTCTTGAGAACACCAGCTCCCCGTCACCGCCTCCTCAAGGGTCCCACAGCTCACCCAAGGCCGCAGTTTCTCCACAGAAGTTTCGACTTGCCTGCCTCGATTCATTAGGGCTGTTTGCCATCAAAACGCACAATTATTAGGACATAATGATGTTTAGGGGTATCATTTGGAAGAAATTAAATCTAAACACCTGGGTAGTAAATGAGAAAGAAAGTACATTAGGAAATTGGGTTTTACATGTTTTATGCTAATTTATTCGGCTCACTCAAGTGTAGTCAACCCTGAACCCCAGGGACTGTCAGTATGGGTAAGAATCTCAGAGGATGATGCTGTGCAAAAAAGTTATCACTTTCAGCATGCTCTGAGCCTGGCAGACAAGCACATCAATGTCACAGAGGCATCAAGCCGGGGACAGAAAGAAAGCTGGGGACGTGTGTTCAAACCCTCCCCAGAGACAGGTCTTTTCACCTTGATGGCAATTCAATCCTTCAGCCTGAATCTCGGGGCTCAGCACAACCTGAATCAAAACTGGCAAGAAGGAAAAACACCGTTTACCCGTTGGGGAGAGCCCATGAGCCGTCATGTCATCGTCGTAAGACGCGCTCAACTGGGGTATCTGGGAGCACTGCGGCCCCTAGGGTCGTCTCAGCTGTCACTCCTGGATGGTGCGATCTGGGCAGGCTGACTGATCTCCCAAGCTTCTCACTGAATCCTTTGAACAGGGGTGATGATAATGGTACCCGCGACAACAGAAAGCCCATGACAATGACAGTGTCAACATGTGAAGTCTGAGCGTCCCAGCAGGTAGAAGACATTCACGTGGTACCCCCCCCCCCCCCCCCGGTGGTCATCTGGCATCAGGACACTATCCTGAAAACCCTCAGGACACCAAACATCAGCTCTCCTGGGATCTTCTTGGATCCACAGAACAAAGAGGCTGCACATCGAGTCCCTTGAGGATAGAGGCCCATTTTAGGGTAAAGCCCATCTGGGCACTGAACAGGGTATGATCTGACTGAAATGAAGGCAGGCTTGGTGGTGCGGGGCCCTTGGTGGGAGAGGTAGGTCTGGAAGGGAGGAAGGAATTCAGGCATGCAAGTGCTTTGTAAGTGTGACCCTCTTGGAGACAGGGCTCAGAGTCCTAACACCTAGAAAGCTGGGAGCTCAGGTGGACTCATGGGGTGGGACCATGCTGCCAGCTGCCTTTGCTGGGGGGTGAAGGCTGCAGCCAAGGCATGTGCCAGGCTGGCTTGGTCATCTTCTTGGTGCATGCATCCTTGGAACAGCCATAGCAGCCACTGCCCCGCCCCCAATCACTCAGGGGAGACAGTGGTCACTCAAAAGCAGATGGGGGTTCAACACTGCCCAAGCCAAGGTTGTGGACTCTGTCATCTCATGGGAGACATCACCTGTCCCCGTTGGTGACTAGTGCTGAGGTCCTTATCAAGAAGATGGACATGGGGTGGGGAAATAGCTCACTGGTTAAGAGCACTGACTGTTCTTGTAGATCTATGTTTTTATTCTCAGCAACCACATAGTGGTTTATAGTCACCTGTAATTCTGCTTCCGGGGGATCTGATGCCCTTTTCTGACCTCTGTGGGCACTAGACATGCAAGCGAGACATACATACATACATGCACATAAAATACCAATACACGCACATTTTTTTTTTAAGATGGAAAAGAGCCCTTAAGATCAGCTTGAGGTAAGTACTCTAAAAGAAGCCAGGGATGCCTGGAAACACAGGAAGAAGTGGTTGGAGTCTGGGGGCGGGGCTCCGTGGTGAGATAAACTCTGCAGGGGAGCATGGGAGACATTCAGCCAGTCATCAGCTTCTGGCTGGAGGACCTGCCTAGGTAAAGGGGAAAGCAGGGATGGGTACAGCATGCTTCCTGTTCCCTGGAGGAGGGACTGCTGCAGCACAGAGCACATGCTGAGGGTTTAAAGGCCTTTAGATCAAGAAGCCACAGAGGGAACCAGCGTGACTTAGCTACCTCATGATCCTGTCACCTGTAGAAGCGATGGTGTAACTATGAACCATGCCATGGCTTCATGTCTCTGGATCCCAGGTTTCTTAATGTGCACAGAAAACAAAGCATTTCCATGTGACTCCAGGAAGCAGCTCCACCTCAGGAACAATACCCAGCATGCTTAACTGGCTCCAACACTCCCACACCCCAGGGCCCAACCCAGAGTCTCGGCTTTCTCCTCACCTCCTCTCTCCCTGGCATTTCTACATAACCTGGGGTCATTGCCGGTGTCTCACCTCCAGTGACCACCTGCCCACCAATCCAGATATTTCTTCAGGGGACCCCGCTACTGCCTACAACTTCCAACCCTATTCACACCAGCATTATTGGGATTGGGACATTCCCTATGGAGGGGTCATCCAGCCATTGAATGCTCAGGAGCTGCCAGCCCTCTGATCCAAACTCATCAGTGATGACAATCCCAGACATTGCATGAGCTTCAGAGATGCCATTGTTTTAAAGAATCTTCCCTGTGCACCAAATCAGAGCCTGCGACCACCAGAAAGTTCTCACAGTAACTTGATGCAAGCTCCCCCAGTGCCCTCCTTGCCCATCACAACCTGGCTCTGCCCACACTTGGCCAGTCCCTCTTCAGCCCCTCAGGCCTCACATACAAGCTCTGGAATTCAAGGTCTGGGGACAGGTCCTGCTGTGGAAACAGAAGCTTGTATTCCACCAGCACAGAGCAGCCTCCAGTGTCCGGTCATTCTTTATCACAGCCCTTGCCTGTCTCCTTAGAGCCTTCCTAACAGCTCACGGAACTGTGTTTTAGACACGAGTCTAAATGTAGCTGTAGATGGTGTGGGTCTGGGCAGTACACAGCCTTCCCTGGCATCCCCTGTGGCTCAATTCCCAAGATGCTCAGATACTCAGATCCCATGTATCAACTGACTCAGTGTTTACAGTAAAACTTTCCCAAAACCTACTGTGTCCTTTCTTTAAAAAATGACCTGTATGTGTCGTGTATGTGTGTGTGTGTGTGAGCGCGCATGCATGCATGCAGTTACACACATGATTTTGTGTGTTTTCATGCATGTTCATATATGCGTGTGCATATATATATATGCATGCAGGTTCACACATGGAGTTTGTGTATTTGTATGTATGTCCATGTGTGTGTATATGCATGCAAGTGCACACAAGGGGTTTGTGTGTTTACATGTATGTTCATGAGTGTGTGTATGCATGCAGGTGCACACAAGGGGTTTATGTGTTTGTATGTATGTTCATGAGTGTGTGTGTGTGTGTATGAGTGCAAGTGCACACATGGGTTTGTGTGTTTGCATGTATGTTTGTGTGTGTGTGTGTGTGTGTGTAACATCGATATGTCTTTATGTACAAGAGTAGATTCCTGCCTGTAGAATGCTCACAGGTAGAGAGCAGAGACAACCTCAGGTGTTGGTCCTTATCTTCCACCATGCTTTGAGGCAGGATCTCTTGTTTTCTGCTGTCTTCCAGGCTAGCTGGCCCGTGATCTTCCAGGAATTCTCTTGTCTCTCCATTCCATCTCAAAATATGAGCAATGGGATTAAAGTCCACACATCTCTGGCAAGTGATTTACCTGCTGAGCCACCTCTCTAGACCTTGTACCCTTTGAGTCATTGCTAGGACACTGGTAAGTCCTGGTACAAGGTTGATACTGCACAGAGAGCTGCAGTATCTGTGTGTATGTGAGAAAAATGTGCTCGTGCTGGACAGTTTTATGTCAACTTGACACAAGCTACAGTTATCTGAGAGGAGGGAACCTCAACTGAGAAAACGCCTCCCTCAGATTGGCATACAGGCAAACCTATGGAGGATTATCTTAATTAGCAATTGATGAGGGAGGTCCTAGCCCATTATGGGCGGCACCATCCCTAGGCTGGTGGTCCTGGGTCCTATTAGAAAGCAGGCTGAGCAAGCAAGCTATGAGGAGCAAACCTGTAACCAGCACCTCTCCATAGCCTCTACATCAGCTCCTGCCTCCAAATTCCTGCCGTGCTGGAATTCCAGTCCTGACTTCCTTCCATGATGAACAGTGATCTAGAAGTGTAAGCCAACTAAACTATTTCTTTCCTCCCCCAAGTTGCTTTTGGTCACAGTGTCTCATCACAGCAATAGTAACCCTAACCAACACAACACTTTTCATGGAGTAAGAATGGTGTCAGCATTGCACTGTGTTCCATCTTTTCTATCTGTGGTTGATTGAATTCACCGACATGGAGCACAGTACACAACGCACTATAGATGGACATAGAGAGATCGCTCAATCTTGTGTGGCCACTGTGTCTCCAGGTGATGTGCCTCCTATGGGTGGGGTCAAACTTCCTGAGTTGGACCCTTTCCATGTTTCTAGAATGAGTGGAAGTAGGTAGTCCTCGGCTTCTCAGTGATGAGGGCTACATAACCAGAGTCTACCACACAAAATGAATAGCTGTCCCCTATGTGAGCACTGTGTCTCCTTGCTGGGGTGTCTGCAGGCAGGGGTGGGTTTAATATGGCTTAGGACAGCAGGCTGGCCTTTCTAATCTCCACAAATGTCATCAACTTCCAGAGAACTGTGAAATTGTCCAACCAAGACACAAAACCACTAACTTGTCCAACATCCTGCCCAGCATTTCAGTGGCTCTTCCCACCAAAGTTGCTGCTGGGCCTCTCTACAAAGTGCCCTCTTGCCCCTGGGCAGCAGCAGTATCTACACATGGGCAGCTCCCAAACAAGAGGCATTAAACAAGATGCACTGGATCAAAAGCCACTAGCTACAGGCAGTGCCATCCAGAGTGCAGGGACAGTTGGAGCATAGCGGACAGAATGTCATTCTGAAAGCTAGGGCCACCTAGAGATGTCTGCATGGGATGACACACCCAGAGCCTCTGGAAGGGAAAGACTGGCTATGGCTACCACAGGACCCTCCAGACACTTGAGAGTGTAGAACATAGTAGGACCTACATTGTCCAGAGCAGCATAAATGTCTGAGAGCATGTGTCATGGGATGACATCCAGCTATTTCTGCATGGCACCCCAGTGCTGTGCTTTCTGGGTATACTAGAGCAGGACACAGGAGGAAGGACACTACTTTCTCTCCAGGACAGTCAGGGTCACTTTTGCCATTGTCTCTTCCTGAATCTTCCCACCTACCTCCAACACCCTGAATCAAAGTCCTACTGTTTTCAAAAAAAAAAAAGAAAGAAAGAAAGAAAGAAAGAAAATCATCTTATATGTGAATAAGAGGATCTCCCAGCTGATCTCAGCTATATAGGAGGTACCAGGAAGCTGGAAGCCTTGAGAGGCAACTCTGGGTGCTGACTACACTTCCCTTCACTCACCCCCTCAATGACAGACTTTGTGCTTCTTGGACAAGCAGTGGTCCTGGGGATTCCAGTATAGCCAGATGGCACAGATGGGGTGGTGGCACATGACAGTGCCCTTCTCTGGATAGGAAATGGATGCTGGAGGGATAAGATGCCTGACTGGAGGGCACCAGGTGAGGACAGGCAACCAGAAAGCTGCTCTGTGTTCCTATGGAGTTTGCATCCACTGGTTCTAGCACCAGAACTTGCCAAACCCTGCCATGCAGAAGGGACAGGGTGACACAGTTCCTGCCCTGGGAGCAAAACAGTGAGTGAGCCTCCACAAGTGTTGACAGTTGCTAGGTGTGAGGCTTGCTTGCATAATAATGTACATAATTTACTTTATGTTGTTCCTTCTTTGGGAATGCTCTCCCTGCCAAGGTTAATAACTCCATGATAATTAGAGTCTGGGAGGTGAGGGTGTATCTAATATCCTCAGCAAAAAAAGGTAAATGCTGTGACCATCACAACAGCCCTTAAGGCTGTGGGAAAGAACTCTGAAAACATGAGTACAAGAATGTATAATTTCTCAATTATGTAAGTATAAGGATGCAATATGAATAATCTGAGAGGCTTCATGGACCTAAAAGAACAGAGGCGGCTGCACTATGAGACAGCATGTCAGAAAGATACGAAGGAAGATGGTTAAGAGATTTAGGGAGTGGGGATAGCAAGATGCCACTGGCTACACTTATTGTTTGTGCTTACAAAAGCAGGCAGATTCCTGAGTTCAAGGTCAGCCTGAAACAGAACTAGTTTAGGCCCAGACTTGGTGGGAATAGTGACCTCAGAGCTGTATCCCATGCAGCTAGCTTATTGTCTGTGCTTATAAAGGCAGTTAGATCTCTGAATTCATTTGCTATGTTAAGAAAATGTATTTGCTGTCTTTTCTAAGAATCAAGGGACTACAGTCATGAAATGCTGATTCCTGGGATAATCAAAAGGGAACCTGGGGTGGATGATTGAATTGATATGCAAATAAAAGCCTGGCTTTGGTCTGTAAGAGCTGAGCTGTCTGGAGATCTCTGGAGAGCTGTCTGGAGAGCCAACTCAAGCAGAACACAGATTGTACCCATGATTGACTTCAAGTCATTTCTTTCACCACTTCCAAATACCCCTTCTTCAGGAAACCCTCTCCAAGCTGAGGCTGCTCCTTGGCAAAAACTCATAGCCTTCTAGACTGCTTTTGACAGAAGCTATATTCACTAAGGCCAAAAATTAAGTCCCTCCACACAGTATTGGATATCGGGATACTTGGTTCTTCAAATTGGTCATTGAGATAATTCTAGCAGAGTTGGAAGACAGGAGGATATTTGAGGCTAAGGATGATAGGATTTATGATTGTAATCTAATTTCCACACCCCATAACTATGTTAGTGGAAGCAGAAATATCCCTAAAAAGACTGGCCTTTTGTAATAGTCAAATGCACATTAAGAAACTGCATGGGTATATATTGAATGTGGTATATCCATGTAATGGAATATTACTCAGGGTTGAAAAGGGAGGTTATGATACATGTTATAGTGTGCTTTTAAAGGCCAGATTTGATTTTATACATGTAAAATGAGCAGATGAGGCCAATATATCCAGAGAGAAGGTAGATTGGATCCGGTAGGGGGAGAAGGGGGAAGCTGGAAGAGTAAGGGTAGATTCTAGAGGTGAATTTGCCTTTTAGGGTAAAAAGAAAATGTTCCTGAACTAGAGGTAATTGTTATCCAAATGGCACTGTGACACATACTTAGAATAATTGATGGCTGATTTTTGTCATGTAAAGTTTAGCAGGGTTTGGTCTTTGGTTTGGTTTTATTTTTTTGAGACTGAGTTTCTCTGTGTAGCCCTGGCTATCCTGGAGCTCACTCTGTAGTCCAGCCTGGCCTCAAACTCTGAAATTCACCCTGACTCTGCTGGGATTAAAGGTGTGCACCATTACCGCCTGGCTAGTTCAGCAGTTTTTATAAGACTTGGTCCCTTTACTGCCTGAGTTCAGAGACTCATCCATCCACCTTGACTTACAACAACTTCCTAAAGGGTATTTGGTCCGAGGCCCACTCAGCACTCAGCATCAGCTCCCTGAATCAGCTTCCTCAGCTGTCCAGAGCCAATCGCTGTGCCTGACACTGGCTGAAAGATAGGATCAATGAAGAAAAGAGAAAGAGGGCTAAGTGTCTTACAGTGAAGGGCTCCTACTGCTGCCACACAGTGTGAGCCCTGGTAGATCAATCTCACTCCAGTGGATGGCCCCACACCCATGAGTATATGGACAGCTCACACCCATGAGTATATGAGCAGCTCACACCCATGAGCATATTCACACCCTTGAGTATATGAACAGCTCACACAGTTGAATATATGGGCAGCTCATATCCTTGAGTATATGAGCAGGTCACACCTATGAGTATATGGGCAGCTCACGCCCATGTGTATATGGACAGTTCACACCTATGTGTATATGGGCAGCCCAAACAAGACTTGATGGGTTATTAAAATGAAAAGGAGGGATTAAAATGGGGAGAGGTGGGGAATGGGGGAAAATTGAGAGGAGTTAGAGAGAGCAGTAGGGTTGTCTATGATAAAATAAATTGCATGCATATGACATTGTCAAAGGATTAATTTAAAAAATTATGTGAAAGAAAGGACTACCTTCTAAGGTGTCAGTTCTTCCTGAACCCAGAGCAGAAGGGGAAAGGAAGGTGAAGAGGCCATCCCATACAGTCCCTCCTCCACTGAATTTTAAGGGCACATCTGAGTGGTGCCAGACAGTGTCAACTGGACACTAGTGTCACCTGGACACTGTCTGTATGTACACCTCCCGAATATGTGACTTGTTCCAACCCTACCCCCAGAGGCCTCAGAGGGTGAGGGTACAACCTGGAGCCTCCTGGAAGAAGGACATTGGGAATGTTTGCGAGGGCTTATCTTAATTGTGTTGATTCGTGTGGGAAGATCCATGTAGGTAGTGCCATTCCCTGAGTTTGGCGTCCTAGACTGGATGAAAGGAGTAAGCAGGCTGAGCCCAACCGTAAGTGCTCTAGGTCATTGCTCTCTGCTCGTGACTATAGATGACTAAGCTGCTTCAGGTTCCTGCCTTGACTTCCCCACAGTGATGGCTGTAGCCTGGAACTGTGAGGTAAAGAACCCTTCTTTAAGCTGCCTTTGTCAGGAAACAAAGCTATGACAGACTCAGAATGCAATGGCTGGTTGGTGTCTGTGTAAGAGAAAGAAAGGAGATGGAACTGTCAACGTATGCCTGGAACTGTGGCCTCAGTAAGCTGGAACAGGCAAGGAGGTCAGTCTTGGCTACATAGCAAAGAGTGACCTGTCTCAAAACCCACTGAGAAAAAGATAGGAGTGGGAGTCTGGGGGATAGGTTGTGTAAGGACAATGCAGACACACTAAGGAAGGAGGCAGCTGCAAACCAAGGAACACACGGCTGCACTGGGTGGAAGAGCACCCCTCCTTCAAGCCTGCAGAAAAACCATCCTCACTCTGCTCTTCAGAACTGCAAGACAGGATAGACCACTGTTTGCAGCCACCGGCATGGTGGGACTTCTGTGCCGGCCCTGGGGTGTAATCCACCTATCTGACACACACCCTGTCTCTCTGCTCTCTAGAAGGTAAGTCCACCAGCCCTCAGCTTCCAGACAGCACACAGTGGGCGATCTATAAATAGCTGTCAGCTGGAATATGATGCCATGGTGAAGCACAGAGGCTGCTGGGAGGAGACTAGGTAGGGCTGCTTCCAAGATTAAAAGCTCTCGTGTGGATACTGAGAGTAGGACAGTCAGCACCGAAAGCACTGTGACCCCAGATGTCAGGAGTGGAGTCACCAGAGATAGATCAGTAGGGGTTCACCATTTGAGCAGCATGCCCTTGCTTGGAGACACCCTTGGGTGTCATAGCCCGTAGGGTGGGCTGGGTACTGGCCCCTCCTATATAGAAGCCGTGAGAACATAGCTCAGTGTCCTACAGAGCCTAAGACAGCACCAAACAACAGTGGGACATCCGAGCCTAGGTGCAGACAGTGCTGGGGCAGAGAAGAAGAAAGGCAGCTGCAAAAGCAAGGCATGAACAAAAGTTGGCCGCATAACAGGAAAGCTGACCGTGCCTGTGTGCATATCTGTGTTCCCAAAGGCAAAGGCCACCCCAAGCCACTGGCTTCCGTGTTGACAGCTCACAAAGGTTCCCTTCTATCCAGACATTGGGACATCTGATGTCTGTTTCTTTGGGGACTATTTGGGCCTATGTCCAACTCTAGGTAGAGAAGGAGCAGGAACAAGTCCTCCATACTGTAATGCCATTGCCCTCTGCATGGTACCACTACCCCTCCTCCAGCAGCAGCAGCAGGAGGAGGAGGAGCAGGAGCAGCAGCAGCAGCAGCAGCAGGGTCTCCTTGATGAGCACTGAGCCCCTGGCAGAGACTCCAATAGGGAACCTGATAGCAGCTTTGCTGGACCTGGATCAAAAAATCCAGGTGGGAGGACATAGGGGTCAGGGACTTCAGACATGGAGTCATGTAAGGAAACCTTCCTTCCTCCTTCCCACTGAGGGGCTCTAGTCATGTCCTCTCTCTAAGCCATTTCTAACACAGGAGAGCAGACAAGCAGCCAGGAAGACACAGAGGGAAAGTGATCAGTGTCCTAGAAGAGGGAAAAAGTGTGTCATGGAAGTCTCCTTCCCTCATTTCAGCACAGAGAGCACAGTCCGGCACCGTGGAGCATGTCTGAGCTCCGAAGAGGTTGAGGACTGTGTCTCAAAAACAGCAACAACCAAGAACATAGCACAGGCGCACAAGTGTCCCGTAAGCCTGGGGCAGGGTGCTGTGCCTCAGCCCACAGAGTAAGGGTGTCCCTGATAGAAAGATAGGACATCTGTCCCCATGCCTGGAGGATGGGTGACAGGCTCCCCCGCAGACATCTGCCTGTGGAGGAAGGGGCTGCAGGCTGGTTGCTGCCTGCAGACAGTAATGGGGCGGGGGGAATAACTATTTTTATAGCAAGCAAACAAACAAACTGTTTTGTTCTAAGAAGCCAAAAACCCAAAAAAGAAAGAAAGAAGGAAAGAAAGAAAGAAAGAAAGAAAGAAAGAAAGAAAGAAGAAAGGAAAGAAAGAAAATACATGAGAATCTGCTTGTGCTGGCTACCGGTAGGGTAATAAAAACTCACCCAGTGGCAATGTGCCAGGCACGCTACAACCAGGCTTTTACCCATTACCCAAGACAGCTGGGAGCAAGGCTGGCCCTACCCTCGGCCACCAGCCTGGCTGGGCACAGCGATGCCCTGTGCACAAATGATCCCTTCCTCTTTGCAGAAGCCTGGTGAAATCAGATGGCCATGGTCCTGGACCAAGAGCTGGAGGACCTGCCAGTGGCTGAGTAGGAACCAGGGCGTGGCTCCAGCTCTGAGCCCATTCCCACCTGCCATGGGCTTGAGAGGTGGGGTAATCATGAATTCTGGCCTTCTGGGATTAGAAGCCAAGGACTAAAAGCCCTGGCTTGCTTTCCCACCCCACTCCCGATTTCTCTCTCCACCTCCCCCAGCCCTTCTGAGGTCTGGGCTCCTCAACCCTGGCTTCCTAGGCGGCCTCCCTTGCCCTGCATGGGGCTGGCATTTTGCATTCTGTTCAGCTCTCCCTTTGTTCACGGCACACAGAAACCCAGCCTGCTAGTCAGAGCGGAGCTCCATCCCATAATAAACAGCATGAACTATTTATAACCCTGAAAACATCTTTATTATTATTTTTCTTCCCTCCAGAAACAATCTCACACAATCCTGTTAAGTATACACCACCAAGGAATGGCGGGCCTCGGGACGGGGCTGCTTCCCTCCCGGCCCTGCCCAGCCGAGCAGATGGCGGCGTGGGCGGTAGGTACCAGCCTCCTGGCAATCCGAACATCTGTTCCCGTTAGAAAATGCTAATTGCCATCAATCAGGACAGCACCTACCCACATTTACATGCAAGCGCACATGCAAAAAAAAAAAAAAAAAATCTAAATTTCTCCCAGCGATGTACTGCTTGCATGTTAACTAACCAGAGTAGCCTGAAGGCAGCTGGGCCAAAGGCTGCCACCATGGCTGCCAGCCTCACAGTCCCTACCCAGACTCCAACCAGGGCAACGATAATGGAGTCACTGTGTAGGTAGTCGGGTTACAGGCCCTGTGGATTCTCATCTGCCTGGTCCAGGGTGGACATGGAATCATTGACTCCCACCTGTGCAAGGAAGCCTCCCTGGCCTGGTTGTTGCTCTGAGCACCCACTCCAGGTAGCTTTCCAATTGGATCCAGCTTCTGCCCCATAGGGAAGTGAAGGTCCTGGGGCTCTCTGCCATAATTCCCAGGACTAACCTGACTTGATGTTTCCACCCAGAGGCCTGGTCTGGAGATACACTGGTGTTCCAGAGACATCAACTGTTCCCATGGTTGCTGAGACTCTAAGCAGTGGGGGTCACAGCCCAGGGCCAGCCTTCCCTGGCTAGTGTTTTCTACCTGGCCCTCGTGGCTATCCTTATCCTCTGGTCTCCAGCCACAGCTTGGACAATCTATCTCATTCTTCCCTTGTTACTGTTTGACTGGTAATCACGAGGCTTTCCTAGCCTCTGGTGATGTGAGTTTGTCCTGAAAGCCAGGGACAGCCATAATCAATCGATCCAGCCCCTCACAGACTGCAGTGGAGTGGAGAAGGGGTGGTAGCCATTCACACTCACCCCTGGGGAGTGGGGATCAGAGCCTCTCACTCCACCCTCAGCTCTCCACAGGGCCTCATGCCTCTCAACAACATATGCAGACCAGCTGTTCCACAGCACCTGGAGGGTCACCTCAGCTCCCCATCAACCCTCGGCCTGAGAATGTCATCTGAACCTCAGAGATTGTTCTATTACATAACGAGAAGCCACAAGCTTCCTCACCCCATCTCTCCAAAGGAAAAGTGATTTTGTTAATTTTTCTCACAGGTGCCAGGCGCTGTTGCCAACCTGGGTTGCTATGTGGCCTGGTGACTGGCTGTGGGGTAAACTCTTGGGATTGGAAAAAAGGTTTCAGTGGAGAAGCACAGGGCTCCCCTCACCCGACATAAGGGCCACAATCGGTGAGGAGGACCTCCTAGGATCAGACCAGGCAGGTGGTGCCATAGTGGGGGCCAGATGCCTCAGTGGCTCACAGGGTGTTTCAGTGGTGGCCTTGCTGTGAACAGCACACTGCTGTCCTTGTGCACACATAGGCCACACATGGGCCACACATGTGCCACGTGGTGCACAGGATAGTGAGTATCTGTGTAAACAGACTGATGGGCCAGGCTAGGAGGAGGGGAAGGGTGGGAAAGCCCACTCATCTTTGCCAGCTGTCTCTTTTAAACTGACATCTCTTCTAAGAAGAGATCATTCTTGTACCAACAAAGGGCACATGGATGTTGGGGATGTGAGGGCTCTAACCACGTACCTACTATCTGTCTCTCTCTGCCATCTTCCCACCAGCTGTCTGTCATTTACCCGGGACTGTGCCATGCATCCCAGCGGCAGTGTGCTGTCTGTGGTCAGCAAGCCTGTCCCATCCCCCGCTCAGCCTCAGGCCCTATCCCAGCAGGCATCCACACTCAATGGGATGTGGCCCACCAGTTTCTTGCCAGATTCTGGCAGCCAAGGCCTATTTCCCATGATCCACTTTAACAATGCTTCTTGTGACTGTAGTTCAGAAGTCAATGCTTTTCTCTAGCAAGGGTAGAGACCTTGAGCAGGGTCTCTGAGATGCTGTCTTTCTCCTTTCCTCACCTTCCCTCCCCTCCTCTTCTTTCTTTCCTTCCTCCTCTTCCTCTTCCAGTCATGTCTCAGCCTCAGTTTCCCTGCCTATTCCCAGCTCGGTCATCTTCTCCACCCAGGTTCCTGATGTGAGGACCTGGAGGTTGGTCTATCCTGCTACATCAGGATAGAATGATGGACCTCTTCCCTGGCTTTCATTTCCCTCTCTGTCATTCCACCTTCGCTGTCTTGTTGTCTGAGTCTGGAGAACTGAAGGAGGACGCAGTGAAGCATGAGAGACTCCAGCACTAGGAAGCATGAACCTGATCCTTTGGCCTCCTCTGCCTGAGCCTCATAAGAGCTAAGACGAAGAGGGGGTGATGAATTTTTGTGGGGGGTGACGTCTTAAATATAAGCTCTACACTAACGATACAAATCAATGGCTTCCAAAGACAAAGAGGGGGTGACGTTTTAAATATAAGTTCTACAATAGTGAAACAAATCAATGGCTTCCAGGCAGATAGATAGAAGGACAGACAAATAGATGCATGTTTGCAGTCATGGGTAAATGATGGGTGGATGAGAAAATAGTGGGAAGACAGATAATAGGTATGTGGTTAGATGCAGGGGTAAACAGAGGGGATGACGGATAAATAAATAGATGCATCATCATGGAAAACAGACATAGCTAAGTGGACAGACAGAAAGATAACAGATACATGGACAGATCAATAGTATATATATACATACTACATATATACATGTTATATATATATATATATACACACACACATATATATGTATATATACTTGTAATATATATGTATATTACATGTACATATATATTATGTATATTACATGTACAATATATATATATATTACATTGTAATATACATATATATTACAAGTGGATGGATATACAGTCAGACAGTCAGATAATTGGTAGGTAGTTGGGTGGATAGATGAATGGATGAGTAGATGGATGGATGGGAAGATGGATGGATAGATGGATGGGTGGGTGGGTGGATGGATGGATGGATGGGTGGATGGGTGGATGGATGGATGGATGTGTAGATGGATGGATGGATGGATGGATGGATGAATAGATAGATGGGTGGATGGATAGATGGATGGATGGGTGGGTGGGTAGGAAAGTGAGTAGATATGCAGATGTATGGATGACAGCTGAATGGAGAGATAAATGATTGGACAAAGCAGAGGCAAAAAGATAGAGATAGATGAGATGAAAATCTGTAGGAGAAAATGCTCCCTTTCCTCGTGTCTGCTTTATTGTTCACTTCAGAGGAAGTGGTCTGGAACTTAGGGCCAACATGGCTGGTGAAGCAAAGGTTCCAGCTCAGATTAACCTCATTAGGCACAAGGCACCTGACACTTGTGCTAGGTTGACCCTAGTTCAAGATGGTGCCCCTCCTGTTTCTGCAGCCCCAGGGACAATCTCTAACATGAGGGCTGATGTGCTGCCCTCACCATGTAAGTCACCTCATCCTGCCCAGTGTCTGGCCAGGACTGCTACACCCTGGCCAGGCCTCACTCTCCTCCCCCGTGTCCGGTAACAGACTCCTGGCTTTGCTCTGGAGCTTCTGACAGGAAAAGGATTAGGGTGGGGGTGGGGCTAGGATCAGAATTAGGACAACTTAGGGTTAAATTAGTGTGATCAGGTTAGGGTTAAGGTCATGTTTAGGTGAAGATTGAGTTAAGATTAGGCTTATGGTTAGGTTAGTACTAGTAGCTCATGGTTAGGGTTAGTTTATTGGGCTAGGTTAGGTTAGGTTAGGGTTGGATTGGGGTTAGAGCTATGGGTAGGACTAGGATCTTGTTAGGATCACATTAGGGTTAGAGCTAAGGTTCAGGGTTATAGTTGATCTCCAGTTAGGTTAGTCCTAGGTTAAAGTTGGATTGTGTTTGCTATTCAAATTAGGCTACATTACAGTTAGAATTAGAGTCTGGGTTACTGTGCTAGGTTAGGGTTAGAGAGTAGGGTTGGGGTTAAGGTAGGACTAGATTAGAATTTGAGCTAAGCTAATGTTAGGGTTAGGATTAATCCTAGGTTATGGTTAGAGTTTAGTGGTATGGTTAGGTTTGGGCTAGTTTTGGTGTTAGAGTTATGTCAGGGTTGTTTTAGGACTATTTTATGTTGAGTGTAGAACTAGGTTAGGTTACAGCTCTGGTTAGGATAGGGTTTCCTATGGTGTTAGTGTTTTGTATAGAAATAGGTTCTGCTCACATTTAGAGCTATGTTAGAATAGAATTTCCGTAGGTCTGGGGTCTGGATACGGTAAAGCTATGCTAGCGTTAGAATCATACAGACATCTAGGCTCTGGTTATGGTTAGAGTTAGGTTAAGATTATGGCTATGGGTTGACTATTGCTTGGTGAGACTTAGTGCTAGTTATATTGACCTAAGATTAGTTTTAGTGTTGCTGTTTGTTTAGGTTTAGCTCCCATCTCTCTCTTCCTCCCTCCCTCCCCTCCTTCCCTCCATCCTTCTTCTTCTTCTTCTTCTTCTTCTTCTTCTTCTTCTTCTTCTTCTTCT
>JANHMN010000002.1:3094848-3113669 GCA_030674055.1 Rhabdomys pumilio | reverse complement strand
CTTCTTCTTCTTCTTCTTCTTCTTCTTCTTCTTCTTCTTCTTCTTCTCTCTCCTCTCTCTCTCTTTCTCTCTCTCTCTGTCCATTCCCCCCTCTCCCTCCCCTCTCCCCTCTTTTTGACTCTTTTTCTCTCTTCCCTCTCCCCTCATCCTCTCCCTTCCCCTACACTTCCTCTCTCTCCCTCTCCTTCCCCCTCCCCTCTCTCCATCTCTGTCTGTCTCTCTCTCCCCTCTTCCCCTCTCCTTTCCCCTCTAGCTCCTCTCTCTCTCTCTCTCTGTCTCTCACTCTCCCTTCCCCTCCCTCTTCTCTCCCCCTCTCCCTCCCCATGTCCCTCTTCCTCTTTCTCTCTGTGTTTCCCTTTCCCTCCCCTTCCCCTTCTCTGTCTTTGTCTCTCCTTCCCCTTTTCGCTCTCACATCTCCTCCCTCCTATCTCTTCCCTCCCATCTCCCCCCTCCCTCTCCCTCTCCCTCTCCCTCTCCCTCTCCCTCTCCCTCTCCCTCTCCCTCTCCCTCTCCCTCTCCCTCTCTCTCTCCCTCCCTCTCCGTCTCCCTCTCCCTCCAACTCCTCCCCTCTGTCTATCTCTGTGGCAAGTCCTTAGTCACTGCCTGATTGCTCACTGCTCTCTTGATGCCCCATAGGCTGTGCTGATCTTACTGCCCAGGTCTCTCTCAACTCCTCTGTAGGTAGCTGAACCTCATCTCTGAAACATTGTCTCCATGTCTGAATGTTTCCTGATGGACTCTTCTCCACTTGGAGCAGGTGTTATGAGCCAGTGCTAGTGTATCCAGGACCCATGATTAAATATGAATGAAGTCTGGCGTGGCCTGGTGTGGGGAGGGAACGGGCCTCCCTTCCTCCTCCAGATTCCACAGGCCCTTGCCCTTGCATGACTTCATGCTTTCTGCCTCCTTGGAATACTGAGCCCAGCATGAGGATTCCCACATATCTATGTTCTACAGACCATAGACTTCACAGAAAACTGTACTTGGCCCATCCTGCATCACCCTAACACTTAGCCCACACTCACAAGAAAATCCCCCTCGAGAGCTGAAAGTCTCCGTGAAACTGCAAGCGGCAAGCTCTGTTTTCATCTCACCGGTTCCCATGGATTCCTTCCTTGTCCGTGCACCTCAGTGGATTCCAAGCTGTATCCTTGCCCTACTGGGTATGGGGTGAGCGATGAGACTCATACCAGCAGATACCACAGCTGGTGGGTGAGGTAGGCTTGGAGTGCCTGTGTTCACGTGACTGCTATTCTCTATGGGACTTCTATAAAATGTCACAGTATCATATATATCCTGGTAAAATGTCATGTGGAGATAGTATTTACATTCTTCCAGTCTAGGCCACCCTTCGACACATAACTCACAGAGTAACCCTCACATGCAGCCTTGCCAAGGGCTTCTCAAACTGAGGTCCCATTTCTTCTCCCATCCTTGGCCCTCAAGGACTGAGGGTGAGGAGGCAGATCACCCACAGGCTAAGAATTGCATTGGTCTAGAGCATTGACTCTAGTTGAATATTCTGTGAGAGAATGCTGTAACATTACAGCCAGCAAATGCACACCGTGGGTTCCATGTAAGATGTGCATGTGTCTTTAAGATAACAAATAAAACATCAAGGAAATGCCATGCTTCCTTTGGCCCCCTTCTGGAAACAGATGCCCACTTCCCCAGGGGTAGGGCTTTAATATCCTCCCTCTTTGGGAGCCTTCAGTGGGAAAATGCACACCTCCAGCATGGTGCCACGTGCCTCTCCATCATCCAAGACAAGCCATTTAATCTCCTCTCCCCTGCGTACAGCCCATCATGTGCAGCGTGTTTCAGCTCTGAGAGGCACCTACGTGCTCACCGCAAAATCACATCACCCGCTTCCGTTATACTCCATAAAGGGGGAAAACGCAGCAGAACTGAGATCTCAGCCTGTACCAGCAAAAGTCCTAGGCATCGATGCAAACAAAGTGAAGAGAGCCTCGAGTCCAAGGATGGCCCCATGATACATGTCAGGAAGGAGGAAGTGCCACCTGGGAACAGGGGCTCCCCGGGACAGCTCAAAGAATAAAGCCAGGATGGCAGCTGATGCCTGCAAACCCAGCACTCAGGAGACTGAGACCCGAGGATTGCCAGGAGTACGAGTCCAGCCTGGGCTACAGAGTGAGAGCTTTCCTCAAGGATAACAAGGTACAAAACAATATAACTACAGAGGCACACTAGCATCCTTGCAAAGACGATCTTTAGAAGGGCCATCATGGAGACCTACCATACACACACAGTTACATTTAGAGAAGCAGAAACCAGCTCCATGACAGACCAAAGGACTGAGGCGGAGGAGGAGGGAGTCAGGACCAGGCAGCTCGATCACACTAAAAGGTCACCGAGTGCCAGCTGTGGCCAGCTCCCCACTCCCATGGGCAGCAGAAGACAAAGAGCCAAGAGAACTTGTCATCTATCCCAGGTGTCTAACCCCAAAGCACACACGTGTGGGGCAAGTGGACCATGCCACCAGACAGAAGATCTGGTAAGGTTGAGTGAGTCCAAACCCTGCGAAACTCAGAATTGAGTACTGTAGTCATGAGGATAGCTTTCTGCCAACCTCTACCTGCTCTGGAACACATAACCACGACACCTCACTGCGAGCACCATGACAGTCACGTAGGGAAAACACCTGAAGCCCTTCCCCATGCAAACAGCACCACTACCATCTCAAACTGAGCCAATAGGAAGTGTCTACCCCTGGATCCCACCCTACTCCTCAATGTTCATAAAGTCCCTATACACACAGAATAAAATATAAAGTTACTTCACTGAGAATCATCCAAGAGCGACTATCTTACTGAGATATAACACTTCAGGGAAGAGTTTTCTCTTCCAAAGCATTCATTGCTGGACCTTGGACCGGGCTCACACCCTTGCTGTCCCTGTCTGTGGTGCCACCATCACCGGCAGCCACCACCCCTGTTGCTGACATTGGTGCTGCCACAGCAGTAGGCAAGACCTGGGACCCTGGCTACCTGCCTTATATGGGCTTCTCTTCTGAGAGCTGTAACATTTTATCCATTTCCAACCAGACCAGAGACCCACAGAATCCTCGGTTCCATGGAGGATGACACGCATGAGCCTGCTGGGACTCACTCACACATGCCACAGTAGCAATGTAGAAAAGGGATATCTCTTAAGGCCAGGTGTGGTGATACACACCTATAACCTCTGTCCAGGTTTGGTGGTGCATGCCTATAAACCCCATACTTGGGGTTGGGCAAGCTGCAGACAGCCTGGGCTACAGGGCAAAAACCTTGACAAAATTGAACCCCACATATTAAATATTGAAATAATAGAAGACTTATTATTAGTTGTAAAAAATATACAGCAGCGAATTCTCATGCACCTTCCTGGGATAAACTAAATTATGTTTAAAATTCATACTCTAAGCCAAGTGTGGTGGTGCATGTCTTTAGTGTCAGCACTGAGGAGCTAAAAGCAGGCTATTTTTGAATGTTTAAGGCCAGCCTATAGAGTGAGTTTCAGGCCAGCCAGGGCTACACACTGAGACTATGTCTCAAAAAATGTTAGTATACTAAAGTCCTCAGCCTTAATGTTTAGCTGGTGTATTTGGAGACAGCCTGTGAGAGCTGAAGAGGGTGAACTTCAGCACTGTCTGGGTCCTGCTCCAATCTGACCACAATTCCCAAGAGATGAGAACACACAGAAACAGGAGGAAGAGCCTGTGAAGTCAGAGAATATGGCTTCCACAGCCTGAGGGGAGGTGGAGAACATGGCTTCCACAGCCTGAGGGGAGGTGGAGAATATGGCTTCCACAGCCTGAGGGGAGGTGGGGAACATGGTTTCCACAGCCTGAGGGGAGGTGGGGAACATGGCTTCCACAGCCTGAGGGGAGGTGGAGAACATGGCTTCCACAGCTCGAGGAAGCTTGGAGCCCAACCCTGCCAACACCTTAGTCTCAAGCTGTAAACTGCAAGGAAGTGAATTTGTGGGGCCTGTGTAGGCTGCTTGGCTCAAGGCCTTCCCATAATGCTAAACACTCTACAACCCCCAACTAGACCACTATGCGGGACACACCGGTAGCAGCCAAATTTAGGCAAACATCAGCTTTGTGAGCCCTTTCAGATTCTCTGCAGTTGTGGTTTTAATTCCCACAGGCAAGGCTAATTTTTTATTAGATTCCACAGAGTTAAGATTCCACTTTTGGTATGTTGTAAAAGAGTATAGATCTTTGACTGCTATGTTAGAATGTGTGACCCTACCACCACCACCACCATCACAAACACCATAGATCATACATTGGAAGCTTGGTCCCCAGTGAGGCAATGTTGAGAGGTGGTGAGCTCTTTAAGAGGTGGGTCCTTGTGGGAAATCCTTAGGTCATTGGGGTCCTGATCTTAGAAAAGATTGTGGGTAGCTCTCATAGGAACCTGATTCACATCTTGTAAGTGTGAGCTATTGTACAGGATTCCTCTCCCCTCTGACTTCCTGTCTGGACATGTGACCTCTCCCTCCTGTGCACGCATCTGCTACTGTGATATCTGCCAGGTCTTCTTCAGAGCTGAGCTGGTGCCAGTACCATACCCTTAAACCTCTAGTACTAGATGGATTTCTTGGTTTCATAAAATCATCCAGTTTTGGGTATTCATCTACAGAAATAGCAAATGGATTAGTGTGGTGTTCAATCCCGGGGCCAGTAGCCATGGCTCACGGGGCCCGTGTGCAGACCTTGCTTTGAGTAGTGTCGATCTGAGCCATCCAGCATTGCACGCTCTGAGTGTCCGTGCTGGAGCTCTGAGGTGGGGTTTGATTCTGAATGTTCCAGTGCTCACATTGGCCCGTAGTTCTGTTTTCTCAGAGTCGCGATGTCTAACAAGGCAATGACACCCACAACCCTCAGAATGACAAACATTCCAAACAAGATGGCTGCACTTCACCAGCAGGTCACCTTGAGGAAACCCCAAGCTTTGTGTACTGTTTGAGGGGCTCTGGGCACAGGAGTTCCCCTTTGTGGCATGTCAGGGGCATCCTATTTGAATTTTGCTGAACTTGGGTTCAACTTTGATTGCTCTCAGGTCCTGGAAGGATGGTTACATCATGATTGACACCCAGTGATAACGGCAGGAGGCCATGTCCTGCAAGCTTCCAGCCATAACTCAGCAGCATCCAATGGTGTAAGGTCAAGGATGGAGGTGCTGTCCCAGCAGAGGACAGGGTGATTGTCCCTTTCTTTTGTTTTCTCTTCTAAGACATACATGCAGGAGCACACACATACATGTATGTGTACACATACATATACACACAACATATGCATTTGCACACACAACACATACAAACACACACCCACAACATATTGTCATTATACACACACACACACACACACACACACACACACACACTCAAGTCAAGCTTGTGTTGTCCCTCCCTCTGTGTCCTTTCTTCCTTGGGCATGTGCCAGTCCCTCCTCTTTTAAACACAGGTGCCTTTGCAAGCTCCAGCCCTGAAACACTTGCAAACCATAACAAACCACTTCCTCCCAATTGGTACAAGTCCCACTGATGCTCACTCTCCGAGTGGAATCATGGCTATCCCTCTAATGCTATGCTATGTCTGTGCAAAAGGACAGGATGGAGGAGATTCTACGAAGCCAGACACAGGGACCTCACTTGTGTTCCCGTCTGAGAGTCACATCGATGAACAGGAGAGCCTCAAGACTTCCCACGATGAGTCATCTGACCCTGGAACCATGGGATGTAAACAGACCCACAAAGAACCACTCCTGTCTCTCTGTGAAGGGTGTACCTTTTAGGTCAACAACTTCTGCCCATAATTGCTGTGTCAGGGCTGTCCAGACCCAGAGTGCTGTTCTGTGTTGACTCTATCCTGATAGACCAAGATAGTTGCTCCCGCCTTCTGTAGACAGTGGCTCTCCCTGAAGATGGCCCTTGTCCTAAGGTAGCTCATCATCTCAAGAGAAATTGGGACACATAGGCACAGAGAGGACTGAGACCAGTGTCACTAAGAATGCTTGACTCTCCTGTGACTACAACATGTAACCTGGATGTAGCTCGAGGCTCCTATTCCTCCGATAACCTCTGTCCCCTCTCCCAGTGGCATTTATTCT
The DNA here is from genome assembly GCA_030674055.1 of Rhabdomys pumilio. Taxonomy (NCBI): domain Eukaryota; kingdom Metazoa; phylum Chordata; class Mammalia; order Rodentia; family Muridae; genus Rhabdomys; species Rhabdomys pumilio. The sequence continues at coordinate 3,107,548 of JANHMN010000002.1, read as the reverse complement.
GTCTGCTAGAGCCTTCATGGGCCATCCATGGATTCCTCTGCTATCTACCTCTTAGTCCCAGAGTTTCCACTTCTCCCAGCCACTACCTCTGGCCTCTGTGTCTGCTGGGCCTGCTGCACCCGTAACTCCCAGCACTTATTGTCCACTCAGAGACTGAAGTCCACTTCCTCCCCCTCCAAGGACCTTTCCTCCCTCCCTTGCTCAGAACCCCTCCCCAACCCCCTCCAAGATGCTCTATTCAGTCCTTTGTGAGGCCTTACCTGACAGGACTCCTGTTTCTCTCGGCTTGTGTGTGCTTGGAATCATGTTATGAACAGGATACTGTGAGAGTTAGATTAAGGTCCAGCTACTTCACTCTTAACTGGCTCTCAAGATGGTTTCAGGCTTAAGCAGACAACTCACTGGATAAAGCACTTCTTGTGAAGGTATGAGGGTTAGAGTCTGCATCCATAGACTCCACATAAAAGCCAGGCTGATGTGACAGTCTCCCAGAATTACCTCCCTCAGGAGGCAGAGACAGGGGATCCCTAGAGCAAACTGGCTAGCCCACATGCATGCAAATATACAGATATGCATACATACAACTAGTGACCATGAAGGATACTGGATTGAGAATTATGTTCCCCAAAGGGATATTCACATCCCAGTCCCCAATCCTTGTGATAGAACACACATAAAGACAGGAACTTCATAGACACCATCCAGTTAGGAAGAGTCTGTCCTAGAGAGGGGTCTAAGACATGACAGAGTCCTTAAAGGGTGAAGCAATCGGGCACACAGACAGCACACATGGGGGGAACACAACCATGTCATAGAGAGGCCAGGATGGGAGAGACACAGACACAAGCCATTAGCGCTGTGGCCACTGCTACGGGAGCTCAGAAGGGCCCTGGGCATTGGTTGCCTCTGCAACTCCTATATTGGGGTTTCTGACCTCCCAGACAGATCAAGAATAAACATATCCTGTTTTAAACTGCCCGTGCATGAGTGTGGGCTTGTATGTATGTGTATTTGTATGTTTGCATGCATGTGGATTAGCCAGCTTGCCCCAGGGATCCCCTGTCTCTGCCTCCTGAGAGCCAGGATTCTGGGAGACTGCTGCAGCTGGAGGATAGTAAGACATGGCCTGGACACAGCCAGCCAACCTTCAGTTCGTATGGCCACCCTGATGCTCTGGGCCCCACCACAAGGCTTACTGTCATCCTGTCCCACCCCTCATAAGGGTTAGCAACAGCCCAGAGACACCTTCTCCCTCCAGGGTGGGAGTCACACAAAGAGCAGCCTAATAGTTACTAATGCTCTAACACCCTGGCGACTAATGTGCTCTAATTGGGCAACTTGAGTCAAGACCTGGGGAACTCTTTGGGCTCCTTTGTGACCTCTGTGACCCTTCCAGCCCCTTTCTAGCTCCACCAAGGGCTCAAAGCTGCCAAGGAAAAAGTATTGACCTGGATTTCTACTTTTCAAGAGAGGTCACAGCAACTCCAACGAATGGTTTTATCCTTCAACTAACAAATGCAAGGCCAAGAAAAGGACAAAGGAGATACTGCAGCCAGGTAGGAGATGATATCATGAATGCCACCAAGGCCTATGACATCTGTCTAGAGGTTGACCTGGCAGCTCCTGGAGCAGACCCAGCACTACTTGCTTAGGAAATATCTTAGAGCCTAGAAGGTTCCAGACAAGGGTTCTCATGGAGAAGACGGCATCTCTGGAGCCCTCTTACCTCCCCTGACATGCCTCGGGTGTCAACTAACTGCAAGCTTCCCAGAAAGGAAGAGCGCAGTGAGACCAATCATGGAGCTGGGCTAGCAGGCCTGGGAAGGAGGCATAGGGAAACCTAACTTGAAGGAAGTCCTGCAATGGGAGGGAAGAGAAGGGGAAGGAGGGAGAGGAGGAGGGAGAAGAAGGAGTAGAAGGGGAAGAGAGAGAAAGGGGGAAGAGAGGGAGGAGGGGAGGAGGAAGAGGAGGTGAAAAGAAAGGGAGGAATTGGGAAGACAGAGGAGGAATGGGGAAGACGGAGAAGAAGAGGGAAAGTCAGGAGGAGGTGGCAAGTTGGGAGAAGTGGGTACAAAACCATGGGTGAGCACAGTGCATCCTCAGAGCTCATTCCAGTGAAGTCCCCTAATTAAACCATCCGGTACTAGATACTAGAGGGGGCCCAGATGAGTGCGTGAGTCCTGCCCAGGAAGCCCTGTGTAGGTCCAATGGGCTCCAAGCCTTCTGCCCAGCAGCAACAGACAGAGGGGCAGCAGCACAGAAGGGCAGACTCTGGACAGACAGATAGGAAGGTCTACCTCTAAGTGGCTTCTGATATGGCTGGGTAAAGCCATGATCACACTCCTCCCCACACTCCTCCCCCCCACACACACCAGGAGACCTCAGTAAGCGGGGCTGGGGGACAGTCTAACCACCGCAGATTCAGGCAGCCTGTGTACAGCTCAGCCCAAGGTGTCGGCGGCATCCCCTGTGATGGATTCTGGTTTAACAGCTTTTAAAAACAAGCAGAGGAGAGCCAGGCATGATGGATGAGTGCAGGAAGCACGCTCATTCGGAGATGATTTATGGGATGTTGCCCGTCGTGCTCATGGGACGCGGCTCGAGGGTGGGGGCCTTGGAGATGGATGTCTTCCAACGTTGAGCACTTGTAGGGTGTCAGCAGCTCAACCACAGACATGCATGCTCCTCCCCAGCCTGCGGGGCCTCAGACTTAGTTGCCTACTCTTCCATATGAGGGGCACAGAAGGCAGGTAGAAGACTTGACTTTCCCTTCGGCTCCTGAACGTGAGCAGCTCTCCCCTCTCAAAAAACATCTGGAGAAGGAACAGCTGGCCACAACCTCTGGTTCCTCCAAGTAACACCCACAATGGATACAAATAAGGTTGGGAGAACCTAGGAGCTTGGGGATGGCAGGACAGACGAGGTGAGGTGGCACGTCCCCTGTACTGGTGGGTGACAGACGGCTCCTTCCAGCATGTCTGATGGATCACTGCCCACAGACCAGCCGCGATTTTGCACTTCATTTTGCAGCGGATTAATGCCCACCTGTGTTTTTCATGAAGGATTGGAATTGGCTGCACAGTAAGATCCAAATTGGCTCCATATTGAAAGGGGTGAGCTTTTAAATAAGACCTAAGGACAAGGTCCTGCCCAAAGACAGGAAATGCAGAGGGCAGGGTCTAAGGCAGGAGAAAATCACTTCTTCTCCCATCGTCCCTTGAGCAAGGGCATGTTGACAGTAGTAAAGATCACACCAAGTACGCTGTGTGTCAAAGCCATTCCCGGAACGATGACCCAGCTCTGTCCAGGCTGTAGGCTGCAGCGGGTTCTTCTATCCTCAAAACCACTCTTAGGAGAAATTCTTCTCCAAAGCGTCAGAGCAGGGGATTCTCACATCCTAGAGGTGGGTTTGACATCACTAGGCATCTAGGCATCGTTCTCTCTCTCTCTCTCTCTCTCTCTCTCTCTCTCTCTCTCTCTCTCTCGTGTGTGTGTGTGTGTGTGTGTGTGTGTGTGCAGGAGTCAGCAGCCTGACACGCCTGGCCACTCATCCATGTGCCTGACCTCGTCCTTCAGAGATCTGCCATCTCAGAACTGCTGAAAAGACATGCAGATCCTCCTGGCCACATACAGATGGCTGGGACACACCTCTGTGCTATCTTCACCTTGAAGAGTGAAGTTCACACTTCCCTTGTCTTCACCCCATGGGAAGGACAAGACTTAGATATACAGCTGTCAGAGCAACCTTCTAAACCCACAAGGGTCAGAATGAGAGTGTGTTAAGCAAAGTACCATGTAAAGGCACATGGGCCCTGGACATCCCGGGTCTATCCTGGGGACCTGCTGGGCTTTGTGTTTTCAGCTTTAATGACCCCCAAAAGCACCTTGCTGGGGACACTGGTTCTCTGAAGCCCAGGAAGGTGAATCTGGACCAGATGTCAGGATCTAGGTAGAGTCAGGAGTTCCAGCATCCGGCAGTAGGACACGAGAGCTTTCCTGAAGTCAGCTGTAAGACCCAGCCCCTCTGAGGCTCTCAGGAGCCATGAGCCATGATCTCGGAGTACCAAGGGGCCACTGAGGGTCTATCCACATGGCTTGGGCTCACTGAGCAGGGCCACCTCAGTCAGCATAGGACAAGAGTCAGCTCAAGCTTGGCCCGACATCTACCGCTGGTTCAGTCCCAGCCCAGATTGCTCGTCAAGAACATTAATGGCCCTATAGCAGCTCTTGGCTGACCCAAGCATCAGCTTGGACCTCCCTGCCTTGATCCTCACAGAAGGCAGCATTTTCTTCATCTCATCAGGTTTGAGTCACAGTGGAGGAAGGCCCTGACTCAACCCTTTAGTGGATTCTGCTGGCTTTAACAGATCACAACACCCCATCCCCCAAGGCCTCTGACCACAGCCCAGGGCACTTCCCACTCAGCCATCCAACCCTGACCCTAGCCCGCCACAACCATCTTCTACATGCTTCATCACATCTCTGCTTTGGGGCATCAGCATCACAACCCGTCTGGAAGTTTCTCTCTCACTTGCTTTCCACACCACCCTCCATGAGCACTGGGAGCCCCTGTTCCCCAGCACTGGTCAGTCACCACACAGCATTTGTCCCCCGAGGCCTTTACATCCCTGGTCATTACTTTTAACACACAGCGGCTTGTTCCCCAGCCCAGCCCACCCCCCATTAGCTTACAAACTCCCTGAGGACTTTTTCCTGGGCTCACCCGAGCTGCTTGGATGCAGGCAATCCTCCATTTACAATAAGCTGCATCCAATAATCTGACTACCCACTGAGAAATGTGAGGACACATTGACTGTGCCTGACCTCGCAAGTGACATTGCTCACCTACACAGCATGCTGTCCCTATTTCCCCTCATGACCACGTGGTCAGTCAGAACTGCAACTGTCCAACGTCAGCTTGTTGCAGACTCAGGAACAGATCCAAATTCAAAAACCCAAACACAGTGTCTACTGAGGGCTCATCCCGTTCATGCACACTGAAGAGATGGTCATGTGATCAAGGGATGGGCGGCATTGCTGAGTGATACACGGGGAAGTCTGTGGACCAGTGAGCCTGGAATAAGAAGAAAACCCCAGGGAAGAGAGTTTCGGCCAGTCGTGAGGGGATAGTGAGCATGCCCCTAGAGAGACTTTGACATCATGCAGAATTCTTTCCTACAGACTCTGCAAAGGGCTCTGGAGAAGCCACCCAACTGTGTCCAGTTTTTACTACATGCTTGGCCCTGCAAAAAGTATCACTGGGGAGCAGAGAAATGGTTCCTCAAGAAAAGGCACTTGCCACCAAGCTCTGTCCTGAGCTCCCTCCTCAGAACCCACATGATGGGGTTGTTCTAGAAGTTGTCCTCTGACCTCCACACAGCTTAAAGTATTTCCTAGCTGGAAGATGGGGCGCCCCAACTTCCCAGGAAGAAAGCATGAAAGCACAGTCCCCAGGGTCCTCCATCCTCTAAGTACCATATATCATCAAACTGAGGTCACATGTGTTACATTTTCTGGGCGTCTACAAACAGGCCTAGGGAATTATCAGAACTCAGGAGGCCCTGAGCCCTGTAGCTAGTACAGAAAATGAATGAAGTCTTGTATCTCTGAAACCTCTAAGTATGACCCTGACCCTGGTGACTCCTGTCAGAACCGGCTGCTCAGCCTGAGGGACAGGGAATCACTCCATCACCTCAGGAACAAGATGGAAGCTTACTGCTACGTGCTGGCTTGAAGGCCACCTGGACATTTATGCTGGAGGATCAGATCCCAGCCTTGGCCACAGATAATTTCATATTGACAACCTGACAGGAACAGACCACTCAACCTGCCTACTCTCCTTTCCAGAATAGGTTCCCCAAACCGTGCTGATGAGCGCGTCAGGACACAGAGGACAAAGTCAACAGCCATGCTTTCCTGAGAGCCTGGGGACTCTCTGTGACTTAATCAACTCATAGAAGCCATGAAGACGCAATGAACTGCAAACATAGACAGAGTGCACCCTGCCACTGCCCACAACACTTTCCGGAAGCCGAAGTGGCCTTATTAGAGTGATTGTCACCGCAAACTCAGATGCCAAAGAAAGACCAGGGGAGTCTCGTAGCCTTACCTGTTGGAGTGCTGTCTGCTTTCCTGTAGCCAGGGGCCCGTGGAGGACCTGGTGAGGCTTCCTCAGTATGGAGTGTGTGTGCCCAGGCAGAGTGGGGTCACAAAAGAACTCTAGGTTCTCACAGGCAGCTTTTCAACCTGAAGGGAAGGAAAATAAATAAATAAATAAATAAATAAATAAATAAATAAATAAATAAATGCCTTGGAAATAATCCCTCCCCTTAATATAAAACAGGCGCTGGTATGAGGCCAAAGGGAAAGGAGCAGATTAGTCAAGGAGCAGCCACTAGGGTTCAGTCATGTAGTCCCCTCCCCCATCCACTGAGCACTAGGCTCTCCCTGACACCCACCCATCTGCCTGGGCTATTGCCCTTTCCACATCCCCCCTCCTCTGGATCCCCAATCCCATAAAGCTGTCCCCCACCTTCTCCCATGGCCCCTTTTAGCCTCAGTCTCTGTCTCCTCCTGCTTAGACTCTAAACACGCATGCACACACACACACACACACACACATACACACACACACACACACCACAGACACCTTGTTTCTCTCTTTTAGTGAGAGTGGTCAGATCGTGTCCTTGTTCTAGCCACAGGGTCAGTCAGCTGGAAGAGACACCCAACACTGCTTTGAAGACCATGGTGAGCCTTTGAGAGCTCACAGTTCACAGGATTTGAGGTCTAAGAAAGTAAAACCAGATGACGGGCACAGAGCTAAGGTATTCACAGGTGGCCTTATGGTAAATCTCCCACTGCCTATAGGACTCTTGAGATCCGGGACCTCTCCCCTGTGGCACCCCCTTATCCCTGTACCCAGGGTCTCCAGAATATCACTGTATACACAGAGTAACTCTTGCTGACGCCCATAACCCACCTCTCATGTCCACTGTCACATAGAGTGTGCGCCCTCTGTAATTGCATAGCTTTCTCTCCGCTCCAACCCCAGAAATTCTGCACATAGCACTTTTCCAGTAAAACCATCCAGGCTCAGAACACTCAACAAAAATCTTCACCATCCCACGCTCTCCCTGGCCCTGCCCCCACCAAAAGCCTCCGTCCGTTTTGTTTTCTTTGACCAGGTTGGGTGTGAGATATCTCAACAACCTGTTCTCCACCATGGGGGCTTGTTTCCTTCACTCTGTAGTGTGAAGAACCGTCTATCCATCACCCACCACACAGGTTATCACAGAACACAGGCTGGAGGCCTGAGGCCCCAGCCATACCCCCACTGCACCTCACTTAGCCACGCAGCCCCAGCTTTTGTAGACTCATGGGACTGTTACTCTCATACTCCACTCAGGCCACCCCCCCACACACACAATGTCAGAGTGTGGCAGGATCGGGCAGGAGAGGAGCCAGGTCAGGGATGGCTGAGAGATGGAAAAGAGGAGGTGGGTGTCTTCTCTACGCAGGGTCCCAGGGTCAAGACCACAGTCTGCTATTCCTGTTGTCTCATTTGTGGGGGTAGGAACTGAGTTTTCCTCACCCTCAGAAGCATAGTTATTGTGCCCCCACTGTGTGTTGTGTGTGCAGATTGTAGTACCATGTCCCCAAATTTGAGCTGGGCAAGCTCATGGTCCAGCTGAGGAATACACACGGCATGTCTAACCCTGACCCCTACCTAAAGACGGGTCTGCAAGCCTCCTCAGCCCCTTCCTCCCTGCAGCTGCAGGGGAGGGCAAGTGGGGAAGTCTGAGTCCCCACGATGTCCCCTATGCACATATGTGCATGTACACACACACACACACACACACACACACACACACACACACATACGTATGTGAACACAGGCTGTACCTTTAACTCCAGGAACCTGAGGTCACTGAAGTGTGAAGGGTTATAGCTGTCCACTGCTGGCAAAGAACATGACCCCCTCACACACACATTCTACATGGTAAGCAAAAGCCATCATATCGCAAGACTTTGTAACACTCTCAGCAACTCCTGTGAAGAAAGCCCTGCAGCAAAGCCTACGGCAGGCTTTTCCCAAATCCTCCAAAGCTATACATGGCTGGGTGGGCTGGGGACACCACTAACTCTTTATAAATTAAATATCATCTGAGAAAATGGCTTTATTTATAAGATTCCAGATGAGAAGCAGAAAGGGTCTGTGTGTGTGTGTGTGTGTGTGTGTGTGTGTGTGTGTGTGTGTGTTCGTAGCACCAGGGAGGAGTTCTTCATTCTGGATATGGAGGCAGGAGGATCCACACACACGCACACGCACATGCACACGCACACACACTCACATGCACACATGCATGCACATGCTCACACATGTGTGCTTGCGCAAACATACGCGTACATTCTCGCAATGCATATACACAGGCACACAGGCACACACACACAGGATATGGCACACAGACTAAGGACCAACAGGAGCGTTTAAGATGCTTGAACCCAGAAAGCACAACTCACAGAGCCTCTAACCCAGAGGAAAGCACGACACAGCGTGCCATATTTCAGTAGTAAAGATACAGGGATATGCAATATTCCAAGAAAATGAGCCTCCCACCTCCTCCTCCCGTTTTTAAATGGCTCTTGCGAAACTGGCTTCACCCTTCACTCCCCTCGTGCCTTATAGATCCTGTCTCTGGGTTCATTATTCTGACGTGTGGTGGGAGTCTGACAGTGTTACTGCAGCTCCACTTCTTCTAATGCCAGCCTGTTTTAATAATACAGTGTACCTTTTGGTTTGGTGAAATGTGACATTATTCTAGGCACCCAGCGGCAATGGGAAGGGCCTTATGTAATTTATGTGTTCTCCGCGCTGTGTTTAACACTCCCAAAGCGGAGGGCTATAATTTGGGAAGCGATTCTCCCCAAGGTCAGGGGAACAGTTTGTGGAGGGAAGGCTGGGCGCTGTCTGACCTGAGCTCAGTCCGGGAGCTCAGGAGCCCGGGCTATGAGGCTGGACCCAGCAGCAAGAGCACTCTGCACCTTAAATCATAAATGGCCCCGAAAAAAAAAAACAAAAACAAAAAACACTCCGGCCCAGCTATGGCAGAGTCACCAGGCTTCTGGGGTTTAAGCAATTTTTAACGAAGTAGAGATGTTTGGGTCATGTCTCCCTCCCAATGCCAAAGCTACCCAGATGTTCACCTTTCAAATTTATCTTTTTTACTTTGTGTGGGGGTGGGAGGGGACTGTGGGTGTACATATGTGTAAAGCTGTGAGTGCACATGTGTGTGGCTGGCAGAAGTTGGCAGCAGCTGTCTACCTCACCCATACTCTGGTCGCTTATCAAGCAGGCTTTCTTGCTGAACCCAGAGCCTGCCAGGTAGGATAAATTAACTGGTCAGTGAGCCCTGGGAATCTGTCTCCCTAACCAGCCAGGGCTGAGGTTACAGGCAATTACCACGGTGCCCAAGGATGCTGGGTATCTAAAACCAACTCCTTATGCTTCTATGGTAACACATCGCCTAATGAACTGCCTCTCTGGTCCCCCAGGTCCCTATTTTGCAATGACACAGAGCCTGACATGTCAGTCTGGGTCTACCCTAGGCACACCAAGGGAATGCTGATCACCCAGCCTTCCACATGCTGACCCTTAAAGAAAGCACCACCGTAAGTCTCTCCTATCCTAGGGACAAAGGAACGCCACAGGGACATGTCCCCAAGAAGCTTACAGTAGAAACATAACAGCCAGCCGGCTACCACAGTGGAGGTGGACAAGCCTTGAAATGAAGGGATCTTCCTTTGCACCATGTCACACCTAGGGCCTGGCATAAGACAAGTGCTATATCAAGACATTTGAGCAACTGACAGAATAAAATGTCACTGAGAGAGACAGGGAAACCACCACATGCATGGGGGAGGGTGTTCTGGCTTCCCAGATGGAACTGGTGACAGACCCCAGAGGGGGATGGGGAAGAAGGAGGAGGAGGAAAGGAGGAAGAGAAGGAGGGGGAGTAAGAGGAAGAGAGGAGGAGGAAGAAGAAAAGAAGGAGAAAGAGAGGAGAGGCAGGGCAGAGGAAGAGACAGCAGGTATCCAATGAGAAAGCCACAGGGAAGTGTCTTTCTGGGAATACAGAGATGGGACATCATTGGTATTGGACAAAGCAAAGATGGGGCTGTCCATGTGAAGTCAGGAATCAGATCATAGCACCTTGAAAGCTACGCCAAGGACTTTATGAAGCCACTTGGAGAATTTTTAAGTGAGAAGCTATGCAGATTCGTGTCTTAGGAGTGCATCCTGGTGTCTGGGAGGACCCCATAGACATGTGAAAACAAGCCAGGAATCTCAATCAACTACTCCAGGTGATCAGATGTGACATGCAGGCTTGCTGAAAGACAAGGTGGAAACCAGGGGACATGGCCAGCAGTGTCCAGAAACCAGTAGACATGGGAGTGATACAAAAGGCAGTTTAAGCCGCTTCGTAGCCTCTCAGTAGAGTTGGGGGACCTTAAGGTGTCAGGGAAGGTTATCTTTGGAAGGGTTCATTGTGTTCTAAAAATGTCTTCCAAATAAAACCTTCCATTTTAGTGTTTTATGGATATGAAATGAAACTCATTCTATAGGGAAGTTCCTTAAGCTCACAAAACAAATAATTCAAGAGCTTCAGGAAGTCCCTGAAACTGAGCAGATTCACCAAGTTCCCTCCCTCCCAAGCATATATAAGCAGTGTATGTCTGACAGACACTCTCACACTAGCTGAACCACACAGAAGAAACAGAGTTCAGCTGATTTACCTGTACCATCTAAACAGCCTGAAAGAGACACTCTCCAACTTGCTGGGGTGCCTTCAGCTTGTGCAGTGTACTTCAGGTATCCAGCTTTCCTGAGCTGTCACCCATGCTGTGGTGGGCTTTGATGTCTCAGCTGTCTTTGATTCAGTCCTGTTCCTGTAAGTAACCCCTCACCCATAGTTCTGTAAACAATGGAAATACAATTCACTGCTTTATCAAGTTGGTCTTGATGATAGCCAGATTTTGGTCTGTTGTTGGTTCCCTATCTAGGGTGAGCAGACAAATGTTCAGGTCTCCCTAGGAATGGTGTACAACAACAGGACCTCAGTGGGGCCATTGTTATCTTTATCCCCTTTCCAATGTTAAAAATAACATGTATCCAGCAGGTAGGTGGATGATGTGCTCCAGATCAACCTAGTTGCATAGAGATTTTCAGTTTTATTTGCTTGTTTAAAGGTTAATATGTTTCAAGGCTCGTGAGACTGTTAAGACTGAACAGCCCTGAAGTGACACAGAAGTAGCTGGAAGCAGTTGGGTGCTAAGACTTAAGGTTTAAGGAAGAGACCTCCCTGCTTTGGGGGCCATGGTAACGAGCCTCCAGGATGGAGACCACATAGGCAGGAGGAGGCTGAGCCACTGCCTTTGTCACAAGCTGTGTTCAGATGCCTCCATCCCAGACACAGTCAGTAAGAAACCTTTGAGATACCTTGAGTTTTTTTTTTTTTTAAGCATAAGTTAAGCTGTTTGCAGGTTCTGGAACCCCAGAAACTGAGAGCCAGTAAACGACTGTTACCTTAAGCTGTTGTGTCTGCAGGTAACCCGATGTGGGGTGAGAGATAGCTAAGAGTTTATAGAAAACACAAATGCTGGCTGAAGCTGCAGACGTGCACAGAGCAGCCAGCAAGAAGGTGGGGAACGGAGACGGCAGAGACGATGTCCTGTCACAGCTGAGACTCTCTGGGAGCCAGTGGGTGGGGATGGCTTGCAGAGAGGAGCAAGGTGCCTCAAAGAGAGGAGAAGACAGAGAAACTCAGAATCCCAGGACCAGGGTATTTCCAGAGGAGGGCACTAGCTGTTGCAAAGGTTAGAGCAACAGCCAGGTACCCTCTCACCTACCAGTGACCTTGTGCCTCTATCAGCTGCGGCCTATTCTCCTTGCTCAGACTTTTTTATAGAGCTCCCCTCTGATTACTAAGGCAAAGCTATCCCCCCAGGTTTCTTGTTCACTTCTATTGTATTCTGATGTTCTGCATCACTCCACTTGGGCCCGTGAAAGCTGGGGGATTCGGCACTGCAAACACAGTGCCCGGTATGGTCTAGGTTCTCAGTGCTGCGGGATGGATAGATGGGTCAGTGGACTGACGGATCGAAGGATGGGTGGATGGGTGGGTGGATGAATGTGTGAACAAATCAAAGGTGAGTACATCAATGGTTTGGTGGATAGACCAATGATTGGGTGGGTGAGTCAGTCAATCATCCTCTCAGTGGATCAAAGGATGGATAGATAGACCAATGGTTCGATGTATAGATGGATGGACAGACAGATTGATGGCTAGATGGATAGCTGGATCAACAGATCTATGGACTGATAGAAAGACAACAAGCTTAAACTTTATCTAATAGCCCAGGTCAACTGGTGGACAAGCCATTTCCCTCCTGGACCTTCGCTGCTCTCTCTCTCTCTCTCTCTCTCTCTCCCTCTCTCTCTCTCTCTCTCACTTTCTCACACACAATATATATATATGTATACACACACACTCACATACATACATACACTCACATACTCTCACACAGACTCTCATACACATACTTACACACATACTTATACATATACACATACTACACACATATACACACACTCACACTCACACACATACATACACACATATACACACACTCACACACA
>JANHMN010000002.1:3048489-3094838 GCA_030674055.1 Rhabdomys pumilio | reverse complement strand
CTCATATACACACATACACACACACACTCACATACATGCATATTCACTCTCATACACACACACATACACACACACACACACACACACACACACACACTGGTGCTCTTTTGCTGTAAAGAGAAGCTCAGCTTGGATAGCTGAGGATGTGGGGAGGGGGAGAAAACCATGAAGTTGATCCTGACAGGCTCTCGCTGTGCTAAAAACAGGCAAGAGTCTGTGGGAAACCCAGGCAACTCCCTACTTCCTTCAGAAATTCAACAGACAGCCTGTGTCCAAGTGTGCCAGGCAGTGGGAACTAAGAGTGTATCCTGTGTGGCACCGTAGCAGTGCAGGCTCAGGTGGGGATATGGACAGTCAATGGACATGATAGAACATACAGTCTACATGCATACAGTAAGGCCAACCTTACATGCAGTAAGGCTGGAAGGCCAACCAGGCTCTACCTGTCCCTGACTGCAAGGCCCCAGGCACAATGCATAAGAGAAGGGCTAAGAGAAGGGCCTTCCCACCACACAGCTGTCCAGCATCACTCTTTGCTCTCACCTGAAGAGCACTTGGGCCAAGCTGGTGAGTGCAGCTCAGAATACATGCACCCTTTTGTATACACATGAGGAAGGGGCTGGATGCAGTGAACAGCTTTCCTAATGAAGGAGTACCAGAGCTGTGAGCCTACTCATCCATATGGCTTGCCTGAGCCAAGGAGAGGTCAGGCCCATACAGCTCACCACCTCACTACAGAGCCCCAGCCGGAAGGCCCAATAGGTCTGGAGGAAGCAAACTATACCTTGCCTTGGAAAGCCATCTTGGCCAGAAGCAGGATCAAAAACTAGTTACGGGCACTTACGGAACTATCATGGACAGGCCAGATAGAAATAGACAGGGGCCAAGGTACCTACTGAGCAGGAAGTATGTGACTAGGTGGGGTCGAGGAGAGGTTGGAAGTGGGGAGGCCCATCCTATTTCTGTGCAGTCGCTGCCTCTGAGCATTTTTATTCTGAAAATTGAAGGTTAGCACGTTTCTAATATTAACCCCATGCATGCTTGGTTCCCAGCACCACCGTGTTCTCTGTGACTACCAGGGGCTGGAAATGAGGAGCTTAGTTGGTTTTATTCTTGGGGGCACAAGTGGGATATGGGACATGGGAGTGGCAGTCCCAGGCCAAGGGAGAGGCACAGAGAATCTGGGTATAGCAACAGAAGAGAGAAGGAAATGGCAGGAGACTCTGGGATAATAAGGAGGGGTACTTGATCCTTGTCAAGCTTGAGGGTAGGAGAATAGGAGGGACAAGGAAATGGGAAAGCAGATGCAAGAGGGTATAGCAGGAGTGGAATTTGGGGTGCAGAAAGGTGTGAGGGAAGGAAGGAGTGGGGGTACCCAGTAATAAAGACACAAAAAGGTCCTGAGGTGTGGAGAGTAAAGGAAGCAGGAAGAGAGAGGTGGCATGAGGGTGAGAGAGTGTGTGGAGTGTGTGGAGAGTTGGGCTTGAAGGCATAGAGCAGAGAGGTGCTCAATCTATAGCGCCTTCCCCAAGAGGTGAATTGTGGGGACCCCATAGGCAGGGCAAAAGTTTGTTTCCATTGTGAGTAGAAGATAGCATGCTAAGACACTAAGTAGCCTCTTTTAAGACATTGTAACTAGAAGAGATAGTTTCCACTGTGGGTAGAAGATAGCACGCCAAGACACTAAGTAGCCTCATTGAGACATTGTAACAAGAAGAGATGACCACCTTAACAGATTCTGAACTTTTGAAACACCAAACAGAAATGAGAGTGTGTTCAAGGGAGTAAGGCCCATACAGCTCACCACCTCACTACAGAGACCCAGCCGGAAGGCCCAATAGGCTGATGACTGATGAGAAGGGTCCCAGGGAGCTCAAAGGAGGAGTCGAAAGCCATCAGACTAGCCACAAACTCTCAAGATGGATAGGCATGAAACTTTCCCCTTGCCCCTCTTTTGGGCCTGGAGTCCCCCAGCTGCCCTGGATCTTCCCCTCATCTTCTGCCTACAGCCTGACTGTGCTCCCTGGAGGGATTTCTCAACTGCTTCCAACCCAGAGCCTGCCGTCTCTATACATAGCCCATTATTCCAGCATGCACATTAGGGAGATAGCTTAAGACAGCAGTGTGTTTTAAGAATCATTGCAAGAGACACAGTGACATTTGTAGTGCACACGTGTTCAGAAGAATTCCCAGGCGGGTCTGCTCTGTCCTGCCCTGGAAGAATTCTAGCCAACAGAAGGAAACTCCCAGGTCCCTGAGTAGACATATCACAGACACTCTGGGAGGGGAAGGAAGAATACGACATCTGTCAAAGGGAGGAAAAAGGAGAAGCAGCATGTATGAAGATCTTGGGATAGCATTTGTCATTAAACCCTCCCAGTTAATGACCCTTTTCTTGACACCTGTGCTGGTGCCACAACTGAGCAACACAAGCATCCTCTTGGGTGGCATAAGGTTGTCAAAAAGTGTCAAATGCTTGACTGTCTCTCATGGGACCTTTGAAGACAGTATTCCCCACGTGGAAAGACAAGGACATCTTCCAGGTGACTTGGTTACACCTATACAAGGGGGGTCCTGGGCCAGTAAACGTCAACACCCTGAGACTGCTGAGCCTTCTAATGAAAGAGCCAACCTAGGACTTAATCAGTTCCTCAAGGGAAAGTGGTCGTCGACAGCTATATGCAGCACTGAATGCTTGGGTTGAGAGGCATGCCCCAGTGGGTTTTCAAACTGGCACTAGTGCGAAGGCCCCACCAGGCCACCATGAGGACGGTATCTTTGCTCATCAGCTCCTGAACTGAGGACGTATGGAAGCAGCACCCATATTTAGGACAGAACACACGCTCCAGTTTGCCTTGTCTGTGAGTCCAACCTTGGCCTCTCCCTGGTTAGCACCAGCAACAGACAAAGAGCTAAAGACAAAACATACATAGGATGGGAGTATTGATAGGATCTCTCTGGTGTGCTCATAGGACACAGCTGTCCCTCTTTCTGGTGGAGCACAACAGCCTTACCAGCAGCCACCAAGAAACACCTGGAGTCTGCCTAAGACCTCCCTAGGTTTGGAGAGATGAGCACAGATCTCCAAAGAACTTTCTGGTAGTGATGAGGCCCTTTTCTTAGCCTGGCTTTCATGGGACCAACAGATGTTTGGCAGGAGGTTGAAACAGCTTTGTTATAGAGCAGGTAGGGTGGAGCTCTGTCGACTGCATTCCTATCCATTGGATGTGAGGAATGGGTCACAGTCCAGCAGAGAGGATGTCCAAGTCCAGACTGAGTCCGAGTCTGTGCAGTCCTCCACTCTGTCACCTGCAAAGTCCTATCCTGCTGTCTGTCATCCTAGGAACTTCTTCTCTTTCTAAGAACCTTCTGATGTCATTTTAGAACCCAGTATATGAATTTGGGGCCATGGAATTTTCAATGGCATAAGAAAGGTCTCTGAGGGTCAACACAGCTCAGTGAGGCTGGGAGTACACATTAAGATGAGGTAGGGACAGGGTGCCCTGGAGAGATGACTAAGTATGCATTGCTTTTATAGGGTTCAGTTTCTAGCACCCACATCACCTGTCTCACAGCTGCCTGGAACTCCAGCTCCAGGGGATCTGATACCCTTTGACCTCTGGGTACCTGCATTCATGTGCACATACCCACACATAGATACACATGCATATATAATTAAAAATAAAATAAATATTTTGTGGTGGTTTAAATAAAAATGGTCCCCATAGATCCATAGGGAATGTCCCTATTAGGAGGTGTGGCCTTGTTGGAGTTGGTGTGGCTTTGTTAGAGGAAGTATGTTACTAGGGGGCAGGGCTTTGAGAACCAGATACTCAAACCATGCCCAGTGTGGCATTCACTTCTGTTGCCTGTGGATTAGGATGAACTCTCAACTCTTTCTCTAGCACCATGCTTGCCTGCATGCCACCATGCTTCCCACCATGATGACAATGTAATAAACCTCTGAAACTATAGGCCAGCCCCAATGAAATGTTTTTCTTTGTACAAGATGCCTTGCTCATGGTGTCTCTTCACATCAATAAAACCCTAAGACATCCTTACAAAAGATGAGGGTGGAGCTACCAGAGATACTGGTCAACTATCCATATACTCATCTATCTGTGTGACCATTCATTTACCTGTTCATCCAATGACTACATAGGTGCCCATCCATTCATTCAACTACAATCTAGATACCCATTCATCCATTCATCTAACTATCTACTTAGGCACACTATCCAACCACCCACCCATTCACTTACCTGTTCATCTACTCACCAATCTATTAAACTACATATCTATTCATCCATGCATGCATGCACCCATCCATCCATGCACCCAACCATCCATGCATCCATCTACCCATGCATATATCCATGAATGCATCCATGCATATATATACATCCATCTACTGGTGCATCCACCCATGCATGTATCCATCCATCCATTCATTCATCCATAAAAGCACCCATGCATCCATTCATGTAAACATGCATCTATGCATTCATCCATGTATCCATTCATATATCCATGCATCCATCCATGCATCCATGCATCTATCCATGAATCTATGCATCCATGCATCCATGCATCCATCCATGCATCCATCCATGCATCCATCCATCCATGAATCCATGCATCCATCCATCCATGCATGCATCCATCTGTCCATCCATCCATCCATGCGTCTATCCATCCATCCATGCGTCTATCCATCCATCCATCCATCCATCCATCCATCCATGCACTTACTTATTCATCCACTTACCTGCTCAACCCATACCTCCAACTACATATCTATCACCCACCTCTCTATTTGTCCATTCATCTACTAACCCATCCTTCCACCTACATGTTTGCCCAACCATATATCATCCATCTATTTACCTAGTCACATGCCCTCAGTCTACTCATACCTCCATCTACTGCTCCCACACACCCTTTCATCTACCCACTAGCCATCTAGCCACCTATACATTCGTCTATGAAGTAACTCAAATAAGTGTAGTAGATTCTCAGAACCTGGATGGGGACGAGCGGCAAGTGCCACTAAGACTGAACGACAGAGCATCCATACATCTTGGCTTTTGTTAGACAAACTTGGACCAAAGTCTTAGCTCCGCTTTTGCTATACCTGTCTTACTTGTCTCTTGGCATCAGATGGCTTGCCTATAAATTGGGATCACAGTTTTATCACTGGGTGATTAAGAGAAACAAGATCGTGTAAATGGAATACTTGGTTTAGCCTCTCATCCATGACGAACACTCAGTATGAAATGGTCTCTGTGTCCAGATGTACCCAGCACCGTCACCACTGCCATTACCATCAGGATTCTCCTGTGCTCCATCACTGTGGAGACAGTGGTAACAGACCTGATTCTCTCTAGCATCGTGTTCTTTCTGGTGCTATTTTGCAGTGTTTCCCCCCCAAAAGAGCCAAGTCTCTTCGTCTACCCTGTGTGAATCTGGGCTCAGCTGTACAATGTGTTTGGCTAATGAGGCCCCAAACCTGGGCAGAAGCAGCTTTACATGTTTCTGGTTGGTTGTTGCCCTGTGGTATAGTGGACAATGATACGGTGCCTGGTACAGAGCCACTAAACTGACTTATAGACCTATAGAGATTTGCCACGGCCCTCTTACCCCAAGTGGCCCATAGACCTGTGAGTGCTCTGTGAGCACCAATCTTGTAGGGAATTTCTATCTAGAATCTACAAAGAACTCAAAGTACCAAACACCAAAATAAATCATCCAGTCAACAAATGAACAGATGTACTGAACCATCTCAGAAGAAGTACAAACGGGCAACAAATATATGAAAAACCTTTTCAGCATCCTCAGTCATCAGGGAAATGCAAATTAAAGCTACACTGAGTCTGTCTCGGCTCAGATGGTTATCATCAGTAAATCAAAGAGCAGGCACTGGTGAGAATGTTGGGCCGGGACTCTTCCATGTCGCAGGTAGGAATGTCCACAAGGTTGCATGGGGCTGCACCAGGCTGCATAAGGCTGCATGGGGCTACACCAGCCTGCATGAGGCTGCACCAAACTGAATGAGGCTACACCAGGCTGCATGAGGCTGCATGGGAAAACAGCATGGAACTCACTAGAAGCAATGGAAGAAATGGAAAACTTAAACACAGAGCCACCGTGTGACATAGCTACACTGCTCCTAGGTGCATGCCCAAAGACTCAACTCAACATTTCCACAGCCAACTGCACGCTTGTGTTCATGGAGGCCAAACAGCCTGGATGCCCACCATAGATGAACTGATAAAGAAAACAGTTTTTGTATGTGTGTATGTGTGTGTGTATATGTGTATGTGTATTCACACACACAAGTATTTCATTGTGTCATGGGGAGGGCAATTACATCATTTTCAGGAAAATGGGTGGAAATGGAGACCACCACTTAAGCCAAATAAACCAGATTCAGAAAGACAAATACCGCATGTTTACTTTCATATGTAGAATCCAGGTATTAAAATGAATAGGAACACACACATACAAGGAGGGAGGGGACTAGCAGGAGGGGTCCGAGGGACAGGAGCGTGTAATCTGAACAAAGTACATGCTAAACGTTTATGAAAATGCAGTGATTTCATATTACCTATTCTTTTCTACACTATAAAAAACGTTAAAAAAAATCCATTAAAATGTCCTATTCATATCTTACCAGATTACATATTGCAATAATAGTGTAAACGTGTTGGGTTGAACAGACTACGTCAGCTCCGCAGCACTAACTGTCCTGTAACTCGGAGCTCTCCCTCCCTTAGAAAGCCTTCTTGGCAGCAGGTCCTGCCAAGCTCCATGCCCCTGCCCTTCAACCCTGCCTGCTCACAGAAACACCAAGGGGCGACACTGCCGCTGAAAAGAGCAACAGCCCTAGCGGGTAGAGTGGTGAGGCTGGGGAATGCAGTGCTTCCGGTGCAGAAACTCGGCCTCTGGTGCTTCCGGTGCTAGCAGAGATCCAAGCGAGCGCCAGTTTGAGAGCCCACCTACTTATTTACTTCTAATTCTAGGGCATTCGGTTGTCAACAGCTCCGGGGAGGGGCTGTTGGGTAAAGCTCTGTGTGGGTTGCTGCTAAGAGGAGATTAGGCCTCTGAGGAGGGCGCTGCAGCGGTGCCCCACGGGCACATTAAGGATTCTGAGCAGTGGCTTGCCGTAAATCATTTCCCATTCAGTCCTGCTGCTGAGGGGCTCGAAGGTCGATTTTCCATGGTTATGACAACAAAAACGAAAATTGGGTCAAACTTGAAAGGTATTATCTTTCTCCGAGCTGCTAAATGCACGAGAGTAATGAGGTTGGTTAAGAGATCCACCCTGGCAGCCCCTGAACTACAATGCCAACAGATGGGCCAGGTGAGTGGGTGGGCAAAGGTTGCTCTGCCACGCCTTTGCCTGCCCAGCGGAAGGACCTGCGCTCTTGGCCTTCTGCCACCAGAAATCTCTCTGGCTGCAGAGACGGAGCATCTGCACTCTTAGTCCCTCCTGCCTCTGGGCTTCTCTCAGCTGTGAGAGAACATCTGGATCAAGACTCTCACAGACCAGTCACTAGCAGGGCCAGTCTCGCTCTGGGTCCCTCCCAGTTGTCACAAGCTGGATCCTGGAGGAGCTGGGGTGCTGTGTGTGTGGTCTGCCGACAGCCCCACCTACAAGGATGCCAGCCTTGCATAGGGCGGCCCTACGCAAGTATCGTGGATTTGCCAAGTTCACCTATCTCCTGACCAATCATCAAGGACATGTGCAAAAGCCTGCCCAGAGTCTCCCAAGTCCGGCTATCAGCAGGCTTTGAGTGGGAAGAAGGTCACACAGTCCTTACAGAGTGACCTGTCCTGGCCCTCGGAGTTAGCCTTTGTCACTAGCAAAAGAGACTTGAGAGATTGGAGAGGGGTAGATCTCCAGAGAGTAGGCGCTCTCCCAGAGCATGCTTTATTTGGAAATTGTATGTGTGTGCCCCAGTGCTCGGTGCTCGTTAGAGGGTCTCATGCATCCTCAGCTAGCCTTGAACTCACCGCATCAGGAAAGTATCTTGACTTCTCATCCTCCCGAAAGCTGGGAATGCAGGTGTGTCACCATGCCTGGCCTGTCAATTATGTAACATTCATTAAAATGGCTGTCCTCTGTGGACAGGACACACCTACATCACCCAGCTGTGGGGAGGGAAGGTGTGGGCATAGCCTGGGGCAATTGTCTGTTTCTCTATATGGCCAGAGATGGCCCTCACTGTTCACTTCCCAAGCTTAGTTTGATGTGAGGTCGAATGAGACCTCAGCAGCTCTGCCAGCATGCTCCAGCACTCTGCACTGTGGCTGACCTCTGAACCCCAGGATATGTGCTGAGTCACAGACACCACATACTACATGAGTCCGCTTACACGAGAAACCTAAAGTGATCTAAAGCCATAGAGAGTCAAAGCTGAGTGGAGACTCCAGGAGCTGGGGAAGGAGACGGAGCACCTGTGTTTAATGGGGACAATGTTTCAGTTGGGGGTTTGGGGGATGAGAATGTTCCTGAGATCAGTTGTAGTGGCCACACCACCACGTGTATGAGCTTTTAATGCCACTTCAAACCATCAAGAAGGTCTGTTTAACGGAACAGATTTTATTCCTTTTGTGTTAGGTAAGATGCAAAGTGCTGTATAAATGCATGGCCCATGAACCCACTAAGAACGCTGCCTTAACACTTCCTTCACGGCCCCTCTGTACCGTTCCTTCTGAGTGGTGGAGCAACATAAGCCTTGCTTGTGAGCTGTCCCTTGCTGTTGTCCTCATCCCCAGCCTCACCACCCCCTGCCCATCTGTGTGGCCCAGGTCTGCCTTTGTGGAAGGCGTTTGCATCAGTTCCTTTAAAGTTCCATGTGTCGGCTCAGTTCAGCAGAGCAAAGGCAGAGCCACATCTCAAGCATCAATTCCTCAGAGAGCTGCAAATTGGGATTCCAAGGTCTGGAGGAGAGGCACGCTGAGCTGTGGTGAGGGTTCCTGGCCTGGCTAGCAGCTGGCTACCTTCTTGCTGTATGTTCCCAGTGGGGAGCAAGAAAGAGGGTGACTCTTCTCATCTGAACACTAATCCCTTCTGAAGGGCCCTACCTTCATGGCTTTATCTGACACAAATATCCTCCCAAACACCATCCATCCCACTGGGGGCTGGGCTTCCGTTCACAACAGAGCCCTGATCCCTACAGATAGAGCAAGGTGGCAGCCCATGTGCTAGTGGCCAAGGCCAATATAAGTATCTAACCATGGAGCTGCTTAGCAGGTGGAGCCTGGGAACATGGGAGTGACTTTAAATTTTCTGTTGGTCTCACCAGAAACGTTAAAATCTAACAAGGACCATCAATCCTTATGATCTTTTTTATCGAACACAACGCATTCAAGATGTTTTCCTTCCAACGCGCAATCAATATGAAGACTCTGATGTGAGACTTTATACCCTGCATCCTGTGCTCAGTCTCTGGAATCCGGGTTTCTTTTTAAGTGTTCCACAGGTCAGTCCTGACTCACCACATTCCTGACAGTGTGGTTATCGCCACCATGTTTGACATGCAGGTGAGAGCTGCATCCCGCAGTCCTCGTGATGGAGCACACAACCAGGGGGTGACGAGAAGGAGCAGGGAGCAGGAAGGACAGTCCTCTCCCTGGTTGCGTCCCTCAAGCACTGCACACCAAGCCCCTCCACAGAGCAGGAGCTCAGCAGGAACTCTTGGACCATGCAGAACATAAAATCCTCCTTCCATTCAGACTTGAAGTCCAGCAGACCTGACACCGGGGACATCCCATCTGTGACATAGTCAAGGAGAAAGAAGGGTTGGGGGAAAGGAATGTGGGCCTTTCACCTTGAGTTCTTATGGATGGAGCACAAGAGAAGGTTCCCCAACCCCACACCCCTCCTGCAGCCACCGCAGTTGCGGCTGCCCAGACATCTAACTGCTGGTCACCGAAGACAATATAGCACCAGCATGTCTGTCAAAATGCAGACAGAGGTTAAGGAGAGAGGTGCATGGCGGTCATTTGCAGTACATCCCCCCTCTCTCTGTGGGTATGTGTGTTTGGGGTGGGGTGCATGTATGGAAGTCAGAGGTCACCCTCAGACCTCCTTCCACAAGAGCCACTATTTGTTCACGAAGACAGGGTCTCTTGCTGATTTTGAGCTCATGGCTAGTCTGGCTGGGGGGAGAGCCCCAGGGATCCTCCTGTCTCTGTCTTCCCTGTGCTGAGGTTAACACCAGGTCCAGCTGTTTTACGTGGGTCTTAAGATCAAACTCAGGTTCTTATGATGCTGTCAAGCACTTTACAGAGTGAGCCATCGCCCCAGCCTCCATCCCCAGCACATTCTTAGAAGACTCCTCTTCTCCCCTGTCAGGGAGCTGCCAGAAGGACTCTCATGTGTCTGTAGAGGTCATCTCTGTCCATCAGGGACCCTTCCTTACGACACAGACTACTGTCTATTGCTGCAACAAATGACCACAGCTGAGTAGCTGAAGACAGCAGAATCATACTCGGGGACAGCAGGAGGCCACAAGGCCAAAGTCAGCTTCACTGGACCTGCAAGGAGTTGACAGAGCCATGCTCCTTCAGCAGGCTGGAAAGAGGGATCTTCCTGCCTCCTCCCACCTCTGGAGGCCTTGGGCATCTCTCAGCCTGTGACTATATCCCTTCAACCTCTGTCTCTGGGGTCACAACAGCTTCTCTTCTGTCAGTCAAATGTCCCTCTGCTTCCCCCTCAAGAACACTTGTATTGACTTGTGCGGCACTCGTCTGGATGGTCCAGGAAGTCTCCATCCAGAGATCCTTACTCACACATGGTAATGTGCATGCCTTCTAGGGACTTAGGTGCGGGTCTCTCCTGGGGCCCACTATTTAACCAGCCACAGCTATGCATCAAAACTGTACACAGGGACTGAGGAGGTAACTCAGGAGGTAGCTCAGTTGTTAGAGTGCTTGCCCGGCATGCACAAAGCACCAAGTTAGACCTCAGCATAAACTGCACACAGTGGGGCAAGCCTACATAATTCCAGCACCTGACAAGTAGAGGCAGGGGAATCAGAAGTTCAAGATCAACTTTAGCTCCATACTGAGTCAAGGCCAGACTGGACAAAACCGAGATCCTATTTTAAAACAATAAATAATAACAGTAACAAAAAAAAAAAAAAAAAAACCAACCAAAATGGCTCTGGGTGTGAGATAGGGTAAGGAAGGAAGGAAGTCAGATTTTTTTCCCCTCAGGGGATAATCATGGCCATTTTTCACGAGAAAATTGTTCTTTGGAAGGTATCAACGTGGCCCTGTGAGGGCCAACCATCTCCAAACGTAAAGAAAGACCCATAGACCATTACCTGAAACCCAGGGGTAGCAGAGAGGCTTGTGGGAAACCTCCAAGTAGGGTGGTGGGGAGAGTAAGACAGGCTTGGTCATCAAGTCCCAGCACCTTACTCATCAGTGTTGCTGTCATCAACAGGTGAGGGACTGCAGAAGACACCGGCCAGGCCACCTCACCCTTCCCCACAACATCCCTGTACACACCAGCCCCATCATGGCTGCCAGCACTGGGTGGGTCTCTCTGCCTGCATGGGCTACAAGACCAGAAGTTCCTAAGCATTAGACTCTTAAAGCAACCCTGGCCAACAGGTGCAAGGCCCCAGACCTCTCTGGAGAAGTCCAGGGTGTGGGTTCTGCATTTTTCCTCAGGGACCCCAGTGGGTTCTACTCCAGCTGCCCACTACTGTCACCAGGATTCTCCCTCCCCATTTTCCCACCTCTTTTCTTCTCCACTTGTCGAAACTGTTTGCCTGAACAAGAGCAATGACTTGGTTGGTGAAGGGCTTGCTTCGCAAGCTGACAACCTGAGTTGGATACCCAGGCCCCAAGGGGAAACACAAGGGGCCTTGGGAGGCAGAAACAAACACATCCCTGAGGCTCTCCTACCAGTGAGAATTCTGACCAATGAGTAACTGGCAAACTCTAAACCAATGAAAGATCCAGTCTCAAAGAAGGTGGACTTGTTCCTGAAGCTGACAAGCAAGGTTGTCTGCTGGCCTTTAAACACATGTACGCCTGCGTACATGTGTGGCATGCACACAGGCATGCATATGAACACACATACAGGCAAACACACACACACACTCACACACACCACAGGCACACACACACACACACACACACACACCACAGGCACACAAGCACACAGGCACAAATGCATGCACCTCAGTGAATGCCTGAACCCAGATAGTACCAAACCCTATATACATTATTTTATCTTGTACACACAAACCTATGCTAAGATTTAAAAATTAAACACACTAAGAAATTTGATCTAGGTGGATGGCTGAGCAGGTAAAGGGCTCTTTGTGAACTTTTCAGTCCCCACCTATAAAGCTATATGTGATGGTATCCATTTGTAATCCCAATAGTGGGAGGCAGAGAGTCAGGTCCCAGGAGTTTGCTAACCACCCAGTCTAGCTGAAGCAACCACAGACAGCATGCTGCACAATCAGTGAGAGCGCCTACTTTAAAACACGGGGGGAGGGGAGATTAAGGAAAATTAAGACGTCCAATGTTGACATCTGGATGTATGTGCATGTACACACACACACACACACACACACACACACACACGTGTGCACACACAGGACAGCGAGGAGGAGATTAACAGTCATAACTAATAGTGAAATAGAACAATTATAAACATATATTATAAAATTGCTGGTGCTCTATCTTCTCGTGTGCTACCGGCAGCCACATCTAACCTGTGACAGACAGTCTGATCAGTCTGATGGCTGAAAATGCTACTAAATAAACAACAGTGGCTACTAAGTACACAATAATGGCTACTAAGTAGACAACAGTGACTAAGTAAACAGCAATGGCTACTAAGTACACGATAATGGCCACTGGGTAAACAACAATGGCTACTAAGTACACAATAATGGCCACTGGGTAAACAACAATGGCTACTAAGTACACAATAATGGCCACTAGGTAAACAACAATGGCTACTAAGTACACAATAATGGCCACTAGGTAAACAACAATGGCTATTAAGTAGACAACAAGAAGGTAGTACCTACAATGTGGATACTTTAGAAGGGGTTGACTTACACCTGGGGTAGGATGGAGCAGGACAACAGATGTCACACTATTGAGAGCTCTGTGAAACTTAAAACTTAGGAATTTTCATTTCTGGAATATTCCACTACACCTACGAGTGGACTCCTGGGTATTGCTGCCATCTGTTAAGTGGTTGAACTCTGTATAGTACCAAGCTCAATGCTATACCCTCATTCAGTCTATGTCAGAGAGTTCTGTCATTGCTTCGTTTACAGTTTGGGACAGGACGGCTGAGAGGAAATTGTCCAGGTCACACATACTGGGATGTGGTGGAGGGAGGGTACTTGCTGATTCTCACCACCATGCACACCATACCTATAAATTCCAACTTTGAAAGTTCCCAATTTAGCATGGAGATTAAACAAGGAAACACAGATACCTGGGCAAGAGAAGAGAAGCTAGAAAAGGAAAAAAAAAAAAAAGAAACAGATCCTGCAGGAGTGCTGGCAGAAAGAGAAAAGGCCTGAACATTACTGGGTGGGGCTGCATAGGAGCATAAAGAAAGGTGGCAGCAGAGGCTGAGGTAAGAGGAATGGCGAGGCTGAGGCTAGGGCCCATTTCCTGCCTGGTTAGACTGAGCACCTTCAGAGGAGGGATGTAGGGTGCAAAGACTGCAACTGTCACTTGGCTCCCATGATCCCCAAATCACGAGCCAGAGGAACACCCAGGAAGATGTGGAGTGGCCATCTGCTTGGGATGCTGGGAAAGCAGATGCTGCTGGGCAGAAAGCTGAGCATGTGACCTCTTCCTTCTGAGTCTGTCCTCAGGTTCCTCACAATTCCCCTCCAAGGATGGGCCACCAAGTAGCCCAAGATCTAGGACCCAAGTGGGGAGAGAAAAGGAGATAGGAGTAAGGTCACACAGAGCCTGGTGAGGAATAAGCTGGGCTGGCCCCTCCTCATCTGCTCCACCCTGTGTGTTACAGAGGTTGGGCTCAGACACCACAATCTCATGGAATGCGGGGCTCAGTACTTCATCACTTAAGAGAAGGGGAGCACTGAGGTTCTGTCTTCTCCCTATGGAAGCTGTCTCTGGGTGACACAGAAGAGAGAGTAGGAGCCAAGAACTTGCCCCTGTGCTGCTAACCCAGAAGCCTAAAAGGGTCTAGAGACCAGTCTTCTACTGATGGCATTGCATCCACAAAGATGTCTGCCTAGGGGAAACTACGGCTGATGTCATCACTGCCTGACAGTCTAAGGGATCCATCCAGGAAATGGCAAAGCTCCTGCATGGACTCTGACACACTTGGGACCACTGTGGGTGGAGTCAGAGGAACCTGGTCAGAGATGAGGCTCTCCTAGCTACTGACAGAGGTGACTGCCTCCCCTACAAACCATTACTGAGTACCCACAGTCCCCGGATATCCACCTGATCCTGCTAGGTTCTTACAGTCAGCACCCTCATCTCCTACTTCAGACGGTGGTCCTAGGCCCACTTACATCTTTTACTTTGCATGCATAACCCTAGGTAACCCCACTAGGATGTATCAGGGACATTAGCACTGGTGTTCCAGCTTCCTGGCATTCTTTCGACCTGCCATTTGAAGGAGTTCAGACTGGAAAATCTAGGCTCTCAGCAACACAATCCTGAGTCAGATACAAAAAAAAACCATCATGCATTCCAGTCTTGTGGAGCCATCAAGTATAACTTCAGCTGCTGGGATGGACTGGAACATTAGGACTCCATATCTCAGCCTTGGGGGAGGGGCAGGGGAGGAGGGATAGTCCTACTGGCTGCTTCCCAGCTATCCTGTCCACCTCAGTGGTCAATGTGGACTTGGGACAAACAGAAGGCTTCCCTTCACAGAGTCAGGAGGCATGCCCCCACCACCATGCCTCCCACAGCTCTACCGTCTGCACAGGGGAGCTGAAATCATAGTGTTCTCTGAGTAACAGCTTTGAGGCAGCAGCATGACATCACATGACCCAGGACAAGCTACTCACTCCACATCCAACCCCAGATCACACCCATTCTGCAAGGCAGGGAACATGGTGCCTGGCTCTCAGGGGAAGCTGGCTATAGTCTACAGCCCCAGGATATCACCAGTGAAATCTTGTCAGAGGTCCAGAGACTCACCAAGCAGAGAGGAAATATCCTGTTTACCATTGAACACATAGGGAAGGCCTGGTTCAGTGGGCACTGCTCTTCCTGGCTTGGGAATCCCATGGGTTTAACAGAGCCACTGAGCAAAGAGAGGTCCAGTGTCAAGGACACAAGGAGGGATGTGGGTCTCAGAATCCAAGTTTTCATGGCAGAAGCTCTGTCAGAGGCCTGCAAATGTCCTGACAGGATGAGAAGCATCAGTGGACCCCAGCAGCCATTCAAAGGGACAGGGTGGGAGCTGAGAAGGTCGAAGGAAGAAGAAAACATGAAACAGGAAGAAAAACCCATGAAACCCTGAGGGGACTGAGAGGATCTGCCAGGGCACACCCAACAGGAGCAGCTGCCTCGGGCTAGCCTTATTCTTCAAGGGAACCCCTATGGCACATAGGGGCCTTTGGAGTTCTTGAGTTTTACATGCATTTTATTAATCAATCTCATGAGACAGCATGGATGCCCTTCCTGCAGGGTCTACAAGAGACCCGACCTTTGACCCTTGGGCTTGAAGGTAGGGTGTATGCTGAGTGTTTGATGCTGCTGAAGGACCCTCATAGGACAGACGCTCAGCCAGGGCAGAGAAGGAACCAGAATGGGTGGCAATGCCACCAGCTCCTTCACTGGAGATTTGCCTACAGGAGGCCACTTGGACCTCACCTCAGGGATGCCTTCCTCTCTCTGTCTACCTTCTTTATCTGCCCTCTGGGGTAGGGAGCCCACTAATCTCAGCCCACCCCTCCCATTTGAATGAGTGCGGTTCCCATAGACTCACATGTTTGAATACCTGGTTTCCAGTTAGTGGAACTTTTTGGAAAGGATTAGGAGGTGTGACATTGTTGGAGGAAGTGTGTCACCTGTAGGTGTCTTTGAGGTTTAAAAGACTCCCAGTGTGCCCCTCTCATTCTCTGCCTCATGGTTGGGGATCAAGATGTGAGCCCTCAGCTGTTCCTTTCTTCTCTAACCCTCTGAAAGTATAAGTTCAATTAAAGACTGCCTTAGTTAGGGTTTTACTGCTGTGAAGAGACACCATGACCAAGGCAACTCTTATAAAAGACAACATTTAATTGGGGCTGGCTTATAGGTTCAGAGGTTCAGCCCATTATTATCAAGATGGGAACATGGCAGTGTCTAGGCAGGCATGGTGCAGGAGGAGCTGAGAGTTCAACATCTTCATCTGAAGGCTGCTAGTAGCATACTGGCTTCCAGGCAGCTAGGGTGAGGGTCTTAAAGTTCACACTCACAGTAACACACCTACTCCAACAGGGCCACGCCCACTCCAACAAGGCCACACCCACTCCAACAGGGCCACACCCTCTAATAGTGCCACTCCCTGGGCCAAGCATATACAAACCATCACAAACACTGTATTTTGTAAGTCACCCTGGTCATGGTGTTCTAACACAATAGAAAAATAACTACCACGCATGGCCGTTGCCATTTTAAGTCAGAGCACCAAATCTTCTGTTCACAAGATCAAGCCCATTAACATGGCCTTGTAGGAGCTGGGGAGTCATCAGGCCCATCCTTGAGAGTCTAGCCGCTGACACTCTCATCTATACCTTTGGCTGTATATAATCCTGTCCCAGCTGTGTGTGGTCCTGGGAGGTCCGAAAGCATACAGGAGGTGACCTGTATACCCTGACCCTCCAAGTGGGGTCTGGAAAAGCATCCTGCAGAGTCAGGATAACAGGGGACAGCCCAGGGGTCGGTTAGCAGTGATACACGGCTAATACATGGAAGACTGAACTTTCAGAGTAGGTGATTCTTAGGGTTATCACTGCTGTGATGACTTGATTTACAGGTCCACATTGTCTGTCCCCAAAGGAAGTCAATCAAGACAGGAAACTAGAGACAGGAGCTGACACAGAGGCCATGGAGGACTCCTGCTTACTGGTTTGCTCCCCAAGGCTTCCTTGGCTTGCTTCCTTATAGTACCCAGGACCTCTGACCTAGAAATGGCCCCGCCCACAGTGGACTGGGCCCTCCCACATCAATCAGTAACCAAGAAAATGCCCTACATTTGCTTATCTGCAGCCCAATCTCATGGAGGAATTTTCTGGATTGAGGTTTCCTCCTCTCGGATGACTTTAAGCTTGTGTAAAGTTCACAGAAACTAGCTGCTTAGTGATGCTCACTGAGACCAAGAGACGTCCTTCCCAAGTCCCCTGCAGGCCTGAGAACACAGCTCAGAAAAGCCAAAGGTCTCCTCAAGCTCCCAACATGATGATGCCTTCCTTCTCACACAATGATGGGTTTCCATGCTGCACCCCTGCCTGGTAAGCCAGAAACGTCAGGAAACTTCACGAACCTTTCCCTCCATCCTCCGTACGGACATTACATCCTCAAGAGGCTTGCTCATTTTCAGAGCCCATACCCCACAACCTTGCCGTTTGCGGGCTGTAGCAAGAGGGGTACTATGCATGCGCAGCCCCTCCGTCTGAGGCATCCATTAACATTCCCTGAGTAAGTTGGGGCTGTAATTACAGCAAGTGATTAACAGGCCTGAGGTAGTCTGTCTCAGAGGGAACAGATTAACAGCCCAGC
Source organism: Rhabdomys pumilio (assembly GCA_030674055.1). Classification (NCBI taxonomy): domain Eukaryota; kingdom Metazoa; phylum Chordata; class Mammalia; order Rodentia; family Muridae; genus Rhabdomys; species Rhabdomys pumilio. The sequence goes on along the minus strand of JANHMN010000002.1, from coordinate 3,077,090 downwards.
TTGGGGATGCCTGCGCTCACCTCAGAACCACCCGTGCATCTTAAACAGGGCCCTGTGCCCCCGCTAGCTGGTGATTAATGGGAGGGATGTGGACAGAGAACGTTTCTCTGGCACCTGGCACCGGATTGAGTGCTACCCTTGCTGGTCAGGTACAGGGGAGGGGTAGGAAGGGCGGCCAAGAATTGAGATGTGAACCTAGAAGCCCCAGGTGGGATGCCCATCTGCCTCCCCGCCCCCCCAGGCCAGTATGGACTTCTGATTTCTTACAGCTGCCCAGGAAAAGACGCAGAGGGAGTCAAAATCCCAGTCAGTAGCCAAGTTTGCCCCAGGAGTGGGCACTCAGCCTCTGTTCCCCAAATGGTGTGCAATCCACAGCTAACCCCCTCCAGCCTCCACACTCCGAGACAACACTCAGTATTGTGCTAACAGGCAGAGACTCCTGCCAGGATTGTCATCTCCCAAGATCGGGTGCCAAAGTCAAGAAGAACACTTGCCCAGCTGGCAGAGGGAGTGCAGGAGTCTCCAGCTGGGCAGTGACCTCCTGAGACGGGAAGAAGGAGAAAGGAGCAAAGGAGGCATTTGCAAGCAGGCCCACATACACGCATGGGTATGCGCGGGAGTAGGGGGTGTCATCGTGAGACATTACCTATTGATCTACTTTACGAAGAGTCTACTGCATCGATGACTAAGGACACAAAAGCCATTCACAGGAGCCATGGTCCTTCCCACCAGGCTCTCGTCCCTGCAGACACATGCCATCATGAATGCTCACAGGCTCCATGACAGGGGATACAGGGAAGTCACACCAGTGAGTGTCCACTTAGCCAGTGTGGGTTGGGAACAGGGACATGGGCATGTGACCAGTCCCACCAGCCTTCACAGAGCATTAAGACTGGTCCATGGTCAGATCTGTAATCTCAGCCGACCTGTCAGTTGGGTTTTTTTCGTAGTATTTCACTTACTGAGAGGGTGACAGTGATGAACCTCTGCCCCTCTGGGTTTGCTTCTAGGGAGTGCTGGCGTGTCCAGTGGGGACCTGGACAGCCAAGCTGTCTGACCTCCGACCTGAACCAGACCAAAGAATCCATGGAATACACCAAGAATGAAACCCGCACTCCAAGGGCCGCTCACTCTGCATGGGTCCTCACATCCAGCACTTTACTTCAGTTTTCCCACTCATGAGTGGGCTGCATCCAGACTCTGCCATAGGACTGTGGACTCCCGCATGTACAAACTCAGACGTCGCTTGTGTGAGCTCACTGAAGGCTTTTGTTGGCCCATCGAGTCCTCAAACAGCCCAATAAGCAGATTCTAGAACCTTCCATTTCAGCCCACACTCTCCAGGAGTGCAAGTGGAAAGGCTGTGTTTGGGCACTGCTGTCTCCCTAACTTCTTGGCTCTCAGGAAGTCCCAGGAAGAGCTGTGTGGCAGCAGTGTGGCCCGTGTGGCTCTTTTCCTGTGACATGATTCTTTCAGAAGAACAGAACACAGACTTTTTAGAGAGACAGGACATTTCTGGTCACACAGCCAGTTCCTCTCTTCTCTGCCCAGGTGAGGGAGTTCTCTGGACTCTCCAACACAGTCTCAAGGATCCTGAAATGGATGCTGGGTCCCACCTATGCCTCTTCAATAGAGAGAGAACTCAACAATGGACCAAGGAATTAAAGGTTAAAGAGTGGCTAATGGGGATGCAGAGGTGGCTCAGCAGTTAAAAGCACTGACTGCTCTCCCAGAGGACCCAGGTTCAATTCCTAGCACCCACATGGCAGCTTACAACCACCCTAGCTCCAGTTCCAGAAGATCAATGTCCTCTTCTGCCCTCTGGTAGCACCAAGCACACATGTGGTATATAAACATACATACATTCATATACACATACATACATATATACATACATGCATACATACATACATACATACATTTATACACACATACACATACATACATATATACATACATACACATACATACATGCACATACATGCACATACATATATACATACATGCATACACATACATACACATACATACATGTATACATGCATACATACATATATACATACACACACATACATACTGGCAAAATACCCATATAAATAAAACCATTTTTTATAAGAAGGGCGACATCTACTCTAGACAAAGGGCAGTGCTTTTTGTCTGTATTAGACAGAATATTTGCCTCACAAAACCCACTGTGAGCCACCATCCTTTCCCACAGCCCCCTGCATAGCTGGGATTCTTAGGAATGTGAAGTGTGCAGCCTGCCACCCATGGTCCAGGATGCATGGTCCAGGGCCCAGAAAGCCACATGCATCCTCTAAGATGCCCATGAGACCTGTCTAGTGTGAGGTCCCTCCCACTCCATGTCTGTCATCTTCCCTGACTCTGGACTTTTACAGGGGTTATCACCAGAGTCGCAGAGCCCTGCCTGCACAATAGAGCTCCTGCACACAGGGAACATGAGACCAGTGTCCACAGTCCTCATTGACCTTATCACACCTTCTCAGTGTCTCTGTTCTGCATTTCCCCATTCTAGAACATTCTTTGCCAAAAAAAAAAAAAAAAAAAAATCCTAACCCCAATTTATTCTTTATTTTCAGCTCAATGTCACTGTCATATGGCCACAAAGTCCCAGCTACTCTCAAAAAAGAAACTGCTGTTCTTGGGGTCTCCCTGAAACAGCCAAGGGCTGCTATCTGAGTGTGGCAGACAGGGTAGGGAGCTCATGGTCACTGCAGAGGCAGACACTGTCCTTTCTCTCTGCACAGAGCCCAGCACGCTGCCTGGCACACTGAAGGCTTTAGTCCCTGCAGGATGGCATGGCTGAGTCTGTCACTGGTGAGGTCCCTTTATCTTCACCCTTCCAGAAAGCTGCTTCAAGGAGGACTCTCACCTCTAGGACTTAAGTCAAGGTCTCCTCCATCCAACCCACCTGGAGCTGGAGGCTCTGTGTGCCCAGAGCCAGGAACATTTCCCTGGGATGTCAGATAAGGAGGAGAAAGGGAGAGGGTAGCCGGCAGAGAGGAGGGCCAGCTGCTGCCCTATCAGACAGCATTCTCTGGGGATGACAGACGTTCAACACTACAAATGAAGAAAAATGGACTGTCCCCACTGCCTTGAATACTCCCGTTACCTCAGGGCTTAAATACAAAGCGAGAAGAGACAAGAAGAGTCAGGAAGATGCCTGCAGACTGAGCTCGTGACAAGTCCGAAAACCAGGCCTGCTCCTCCATCCTCCCACATCATTTGCAGGCACCTCTCGGCCAGCTGCCCACCCCCTAGACACACACACACACACACACACACACACACACACACACACACACACCTGGGAACCTCTGCCCTGGACATAGAGGCTGCACTTTGCTCTCTGGGAAGACCACAGAATCTGGCTGGAGCAAAGCACTGCTTTCCAGAACAGTCTGTTTTAAAACACAGGAAAGATCCAGACTACTGCCAAAGGTCAGAGGTCAGAGGTCAGAGGTCAGAGGTCATTTGCAGGGGCAGCAGGAAGCCCTCCTCTCATGGTACCCCCAATATCAAAGCCTACAAACTTGGGTGAGAAGTTACAAGTTATTCAGGAATTCAGACCTGGGGATTCGTAGGTAGTACTCAGACACACTGAAAGAGCTGTGGGCAAGAAGAGCATCTTTCAGAGGCCATAGAACACTACTCAGCCCTGAGGAGAACCAAGTCCTTCACCCAGCACAGCTGAGGGACCGGGGAAGCCGTTCACTTGGAGAAGCTCAGACACATGTGAGAGTCTGAAGCCACAGTCCCTGGGGTAGGTCAGATTAGAGAGACAGAGTGGCAGACAGGACCCAAGAAAGGGAGGGAGGATGAGGTCCTGGAACAGGGCCAGGGTTTCAGTCAGGGATGGCAAGGGGGCACTGCAGATGCACAGGCTGACGGCTGCCATGACGAACCTCAAAGCCACTGACTACACATGGTGGTAAATTCCATCTGTCTTTCTGAAGCACTTTGCCTCAGTCATGAGGACCCCAGTTCAGTCCCCAGTTACCCCATAAAGAGCCTGGTGTGGTAATGCATGCACGTAGTACCTAGAACACCCTGATCAGCCAGTCCAGACTAGTCCGTGAGCCAGCTCCCAGGGAGAGAACCTGTCTCAAAAATCAAGTGGGTGGCTTCTGAGGAGTGACATCTGAGGTTGACTTCTGAGCTCCACACACACCTGCACACACAAAAATGTATGCAATGCACATGCATACACATATACACACCACACACACATATACACACCACACACATACACACACACACATACTGACACATGCATATACATACACACACCACACACATACATACACACACACCTCACATACACACACCACACACACATATACATATATACACACACACCACACACATATATATACATATACACATACATACACACACCACACATACATACACATATACATACATACATACATACATACATACATACATACACACACACACACACACACACACCATACCATACACACACACACCAAAGAGGAAGAGGAGGAGGCAAGGAAGAAGTAGGAAGGACAGGAGGACAGGACTCAAGGACAGAGAGGTGCTGGGCCTGATCCCACTAGCCAAGCCCCTAACCTTGTCTGTCCCTCAGTGGGAGAAGCTGTATAATATACAGCTCTAAAAATGCCAACAGCAAGGTGCAGAAACCCACCCAGCTACCGAGGCCTTGCCCTCAACTTTAGAGAGCGAGGGAGGCTGGAATGCCACCAGAGATTTCCACTTCTGAAGATGTGTCCCTGCCACCCTCCTTCCCACACGGGCTTTAGGAGCACTCGTCTACATGTGGCTCTTGGTGGCTCACACGCTTCCTGAAAGCAGCTGGCCCCGGGTCTGACCCAGCATTGATCCTCTGAGAGTAGGCAAGGCTGCCCAGAGCCCCAGACTCCATAATTACATGGAGATAAGACTATCAGGTATAATTAAACAGCGTCCATGGCAGACCACTGGCTGTAGCCAGACCTTGCTCCCCCGCTCCCCTCCCACCATGCCCCCCGCAATCCTGTCCCCAGGACTACAAAATAAATTATCCTGTGAAGTCTTCAGAGGTTGAACTATGGAAACAATTAAACAGAAATTAAATCTAATTCATTTATACTCTGAGCACAAAGTGGATAATGTGGGTTTTCCCCCCTCTCTCCTCTTTCCGCCCTGATGTTGGAGGACTATTACGGGAGATTAATCATGAGGTGATGCAATGAAGTGATCTATCATGCATTAACGTCCGTGGCCGACTCTACGCCATCGATAACAGCAGCTAGAAAACTTAGAGGTGATGCTGCACTGGGGAAGTCAGAGGAGGAGGGGTCTGACTGACATCTGTGTGGTACAAAAACCTCTGCTCTCCAGATGTGGCCATGCTGGAAGACGCCCCAGAGGCCAGGCAAGCTGAATGCGGGACTTGCAGGACTCTGCTTGTCTCCTCCCCATGGAATGTTAGGCTCTGAGGAAATGCTGCTGGGCAGATGGCCTGGGTGAATAAGCCAGGTCTCAGTTTTCCCAACTGTAAATTGGGTGGGTCCAATCCCTGGTTCAAACACCCAAGAGGACCAGATGAGCACACAAACAAGAAAGTGCTTAGGGAGTGAAAGGCGGAGGACCAGGTATCTGGTGCACAACTCAGTGAGGCTCGGTCCTGCTTTCAAGAGAAACTATCTGAAAGATTGTCTTCCTAGCTAAGAGAGGACATTTCCTCTGGATAAAGGGAGGAGAGGGCTGCCTGCCACGCGGGGTGTGTTTTCAGAGCACTGTGCTTGGGAAGTACCAAGAGAGGCCTAGGATTAGTGCCCCACCCCCAAATGCCTGGGGGAAAAAAAATGCAAGGTCCTCTAAACAGATGCTCTGAGGTTCAACCAAGGTGCCCGGGTGCCAGAAAGCTCAGCTTTGAGCTTGTCATAAAAATAGAGAGGAACAAAGGCCAGCTCCTGCCAAGCTCCCGGGTGGCAGATGGGACTTGCCAGGAGCCCACACTGCTCCCCAAGGGCCCACGCACTGGGCATGGGCCTCCTGTCACCTCTCCAACAGGTGCTTGGGGACAGGGGAAGGCAAAGCCAAGCAAAGCCGTGAGCCAGCAAAGTTCTAAGGTCCTCTGATCCCAGAAAGATGCCGACCCCACTGTCCACATGGCTGGGATCCAGCTCAGCTTCCTCCACCTGTGCTCAGGGGACACAGACCCGGGGTAAGGAAGGAGAGACAGAGCTAGCCAGCCCCACAGGGAGAGGCCGTCTCAGTCTGCTGGTCCACATTTTTCTCTTCTGTCCGCACTGCGAGGATGCCTAAGGTCATTTGTGGTACCAGGTCAGTTGGCTGTGCTCTAGACGAACACCTCGAGGCCCTTGGAATGTCATGCCTGGTTGGAGAATCTGCATGTCTGGTACCTCAGGCCATCCCAGTTAATCTCTGCTTTTGTGTGGCCCACAGTTCGGTCCTCCAGCTGGAGGGAAAACCAAGGTCAGCCAGGGCCACATGACCAATTCTCCCCATGCCCAGGCTCACTCGGGGTCCCTGTTGGAGTGCTGAATATATTTTGTCCCACATCACAGGGCACGTCAGTGCTGCCCATGGGACTCCATACTGACTCCTCAACCCTTCTTTCTCCTTTGCACTAATTTCTAAGGAAGGATCCAAATTTACGTGAGTGCTTTTCCCAGGGCAGTCTGCTCCTGTGGGAGTACAATGACCTCCTAGCAGGTCATCAGACACGGGTATGGCCGGGACAATTGTTGAAACTCAGTAGTCCATAAAGCACCTCAGATGCCAGCAACTGCAAGAGTTACCTGTGCAATCAAGGAAAGGGGGTGGAGTCAATAGAGCACAGTTTGTGGTGGGGAAGGAGGGGCGGATGACAGACAGCAAGGGCGGGGCGGGAGGGAGGGGAGGGAGATGTGCCTGTCAGAGGCAAGAGATGCAGAGCTGTCAGCAAGATCTTCTGTTTCCAGGGGTCACAGGCAGAGTGGGGAGGAGACTACTTCACTAAGGGAGGAGCCTGGAGCCTCGGGCCAAATGCATGCATACTGCAGGTAACAGTTATCAGAGCAAGCATCAGAGGCCCAGCACCATTCCCACATCAGGATGCCCTTGTTACCACACCCCTCCCGCATCAGCACCCAGCCAACCTCTCTCTACTCTGCCTTGGGCTGAGGGACACAGGCCTGGAATGGTTATCAACCCTGCACTTCAGCCCAGCAACACCGCAGCGTGTACAGCCCGAGCTAAGACGTACACGCTTCTACTTTGACAGTGCCATACACATTCGTAAACGTTCACACCTTCACTCACACCCGTGAACACCGTGCCTACATTCACATATGTGCACAGACACTTCCACACATGTACACACACATGTTCACACACATCATCAGAAACAATTCCATACACACTCATACAGCCACATACATAAGCACACACAAACACAGACATGTGTGAGCATAAACTTCCTTGGGCTGACAGGTACTGACCGAAGAGTATTCCTTTGGCATTCCTAGGAGACATGAGCCCTGATTGGGAGCAGCTAAAAGGCTGCCCAGGGAACACTTGTCCTGAGTGGAGGCCAGAACAATGTCCCCAGAGAGAGGGACCAACTCAGCTCTGCTCTTCTACCCACAGACCAAACCAAGTGTCCAAGCTAGACAGTGCCAGAGAGCAGTGTCCAGTTGCCTGAGTTTATAGGTGGCAGTTATACTGTGAGACTGGAGGAGGCCAGGGATGGGAGGAGATGGAGGGGCAGGAGAAAGCACCCACAAGGCCATGGATCCTTCAGGGAAGGAGTGTATCTTTGTCCTTGATGTCATATCTGCTCACTGGGTACTGAGGCAGATCGGCTGCTCTCACCAGTACCTGACTGAGCAGAGAGTTCTGGGGCCCAAATCCCATCCTTTGCACTGCTTTGACGGGAGCCTGTTTATATCAATGGTATTTTGCTCAATATTATTTCAAAAGACAATCCTCTGTATACACAGAAGTAGCAGTTTGGTGTTCTTAGTCGCAGATCAACACAGAGACCTTGTTTTTAACTAAGCACTGACGAAGATGGCTAAGAGGTCCAGATAAAGCTACCTGCAGTTGATACAGGCCTTGGACTTTGTTTCCAGTCTCCATTTGTCTTCGTCCCATCATGGCACCAGCAGAGGGGCTTAGGAACGGTACCCAGGAACCATCTGAACAAGATAATGCAAAAGGACAAGGGAAGCAGACTACCCTCGCTGCTCTCTTAGCCTGTGCCCCTCCACCTCCTAGCTCAGGAAAGTACCTGCCTCTCAACCAGGCATGCTCCCAGCTGTGAGTGTCTCAGGAGCAGAGACAGGATCTAAGTATTTAGACAGGAAGAAAGATGGCTGCCTGAGCACCCTGTGGTGGAGAAGGACTCACAGGTCAGCAACTCCCGACTGAGCTGCCTCTGGTCTGCCTCTGCCATGCGGCGGTAGCCAAACGCCTTACACAGAAGCAAAAGATAAGAAGAAGCCTGATATACAGGCTCAGGGATTTACAGCATGAATTTGGTTTGTGTAAGGAGCCCTGGCTTCTTACCCCACACCAAAGAAAAGCAAGTGGCCCCTCCAGCAAGGACACTTCTGGGTGTACACTTGAAACACCAGGAAATGGGTCTCTGACAGGTTTACACCCTGTTCCTAGCAGCGTCACGCACAACAGCGTAACAGCTGGGAATCCATGCTGATCGGCAAGGGGTTGGGGTTGTGGGGGATTGGAGATACCTGGATCTGGGTCGTTCCAAATGACGAGACATCATTTGACTTTGAAATTTGGAGCTTGGGAAATGGTCAGTTGGGTATGAAAGTCACACAAACCAAGGCATACTACACCCAGGGGGAGAGACAAGGCTAGTGACCATCCAGCCTTCTGAGTCCACCAGCATGCCCCAAGCAAAAAGCAGCCCTCATTTGGGAAAGGTTCCTGAAAAGTTCAGCATTCTAACTGACCCCTCAAGTCTTCCTCCCACCCCGTAACCCCCTTCCAGCCTCAATACCACAACATGGCTGCCAGGTCTGCTCTGAGGGGCTCAGAGCTTTCCAGGCCTCATGAGAGTCTGAGGCTTTCATCAGGTCCTCCTTCCATGAATTCTTTGTGTTTCCCTTCCAGGTCTCAATATCTCCATTGATAAGATTGAGAATTAGGTTAAATGATCACTAGGACCTTTCCGTGATCGCGGTCCAGGATTCCAGAGATTTCTGAATTAATGATCAAGTCTGCCTGTGAATAAGAAATGAGCCGGACAATAGCTCTGCAGCCAGCAGTGCCTGGAGAGGTTTACTAAAGGCACTCAGCCTACCTCAGCCTTTTCCCTAGAGCAGATATACAAAAGCTCTCCCTCAGACCTCGACACAGGCAACCAGTTTTAAGAGCTTTTTACAGACTCCTCTTAATGCAGCCAGCCAAACCTGCTCTCCAGAAACCTGCCATTTTCCCCTTTTAAGGGGGGAAACTACAACACATTTAGGTCCCAGCTTTTGGCTACCCTATCAGATGACTTGTCTGAGACTAGCAACAGAGAGCGGCCATGCCCACCTCCTCGTACCCGTGGACACAGCTGTGAACATTGATCTTCTTCCCTAGCCCTGTCTGCAGAAGGCAGTGGCTGCTTGCATCTCCCACATGAGCCCTAGAACCAGTACAAACTCGAGGATGGGGGACCTTGTACCCAAAGCAAGCATCTCCACTTAAGGAGAAGGTATTAAAGGGCCATGGTGTTCTGCTCCAGGAAAACCAGGCAGACAGCTGTGGCCTCATAGCACCTGGGCATCTGACATCTCCAGGTCAGTGCCAAATGCTTATTAAAGAACAAAGTTTGTTTGTCTGCTGGTTTGAGACAGGGCTTCAAGTAACCTAAGCTTCCTTTGAAATCACTATGTAGCCAAGGATGGCTTTGAACTTTTGATTCTTCTGACCTCAACTCTTGAGTGTTGGGATCACAGGTGTGGACCACCACACGCCTGGGTTATAAGATGCTGGGGATGAAACTCAGGGATACTGGCATGCTAGGCAAACACTCTACCAACTGCACCAGATCCCTAGGCCACATGACCAAGATCCTTACACATGACTCACCATCAGACCCAAGTGCTCAGCCATGGACACTAAAGGAGACATCCAAGCCTTCTGAGTGTTCTCTTTGGCACTGTGAACTGTGGGATGGCTCACTGGGCAAGTGGGGGTGGGGCAACTGAATGGCCCTGTGTACTTCAGGCACCAGGGACAAAACTACCCGTTGATAGCACTGCCATAAACTCATGTTGAATGTGTGAGTCCGCTAGAAAGCAACAACCATGAGTCTGCCAAAGTCAGCCAGCAGGAGGGACATCCTCTCCACCCAGAAGTCCCTTCCCAAGTCACTGCCTAGCCTCCCCAAGTCTCACATGAGTTTTCCAAAAGTGGACAACATTGCCATCCTCACCGCCAAGAAAAGAAATCCCCACCTCCAGGAGGAGCTGGGCCCTGGTGACATCAGCTGGCTCCTGCACACTGCTCTCTCTCTCACTCAGGATTCTTCCAGAAGAGCCCATGCCTCTGAAAGGTTTTCTGCAGCCACACTGTGTAAATGGAACTGACACACCCCTCAGGATCCCAGTGTCTGAGAGAACATCTCTGCTACCCCTTGAAAAGCATATCAGAATTCCAGTGGACCCTGTTGTGGTTGGAATGACTTTCCCCGGTTGCTGATCTAACTCCACCTCTTGAAATAACCAGTCATATGGTAGGGATGTCCCTCTCCCTAGAGTGGAAATGGTGACCAACAGTGCAGAAGAACCACCCCAGGAAAGTGCTTGGACCCACAGGACAGGATCCTCTAGCCTTTGTATCCTGCTCAGCCTGCCTCTGCTCAAAGCTCGCCTCCAGATAGGAACTCCAAGACTCAGGAGGCTTCCATGTAAGTTCTACCACCACCCTGATTTCCAGTGGCCATTGTGTCCCTCAGCAATGATCCAGAGGACAAAGGTGTTACCACATCCACTCTTGGTATGCTGGACATACCTTCCTAAGCATTGGAAGCAGTGGAACTAGAGAGCTTGCCAGCCTGGCAGCCACTTCCTGTTGGCATGAACACACTCACTGAAGCACAACCTCAGGCAGGCAACAGCCAGTGAGACTTACGAAGGCAGGACAGAAACAGCACCCAGGGGTCGCAGTCAGTAGACAGCAGCCATGGGACTCAGCAGATGGCACCCTGAGTCTCACTGAGGGAGCCAGCTTTGTTGAAAAGCTGAACCATGGCAGCATCTAACTTCCTTCCCCAAAGAGGCAGCCCAGGACTGCCACCCACATATCCTATTACCTTTCCTGTGACGTTAGATCCTACAGAGCTTCCATGGGGCTCTGTCTGCCCCACTGTCGGCCACTAAGAAAGACTGATGGATGTACAGTGGCCTGTATAGGGGTCCAGCCCTGTGCATAAGTCTGGTCATAAAACAAAATAGCCCTGACCTCCAGAGAGGTTGGAGCCAAAATCACTGAAGTCAACAGATTGGGGGAGGGGACACAGATGCCTCAAATAAGCCAGTCCCAGAGGCCAGTTGTGGACAGAACACCCGACTCCATTGTGCTGCCCTGGACAGCCATATAAAGCAGAGTACCCACCCCTGGCTTTTCCTGTGCAGCGGAGGCTACACAGTCTGGGATTCACCTCCCGCCTCACCCTGACAACCTACACTGGGGCAGTCAGACTGAGGCGAGGGTGTGAACAAGGAGGTCTGAGATGCAGGTCAGTCCCTCCCTTCTGTCAGCTCTGCCACCAAGCTGTCTGGGGACCTCAAGACAGAAGACACAGAGGAGATGAAAAACTGACCAACAGCCATCCCCAAGATTCCTGGGCTCCACCACTCCTGCTGGACCTCACATCTTCTGCCCACACAGCACAAAGCCTAACTTCTCCCCCAAATCCCCATCTGTACCTGTGTGTGCTGAGACCTCACTCTTCCCTTTTCGCCTTTTGTCAGTTGCTCTTCTATAAGAGGGGAAAGTGAGGCCTTTGGAAAACACCCAGACTGCTGCTGTCTCCCACAGAAGGTAAACTCTACACACACACACACACACACACACACACACACACACACAGACATATACAAATACACACACATACACACACACACACACACACACACACACACACACACACAAAGAGAACAGGATGGGGCTGACTTCTGCAGCTGTGCCAGGCATCTCTGTGTGCAGAAAGGCTGTGCTGTAAGCCCCCCATGCAGCCAGCTCCCCTCTGAGCCCATCCACTCAAGCCTGCTCTCTCATTTCTAATCCAGCAGCCAAACGCAGGCTTCTGTTACCTAACCACGGCTCAGGTATATATGTCTTTCTATACCTCGTTCCCTCTACGGAGCTTTCTGAGCCATGGAAACGGCACCTTATGCAGATCAAGGGCTCCTCCATCTGCCTCTGAGAGTCCCCACTTCCCCTTAATAACCTGTTTTAGGGGATGCGAAACATGCAGCAGATGACATGACTTTATTTTTATAAACCCAGTTGGTCCTGGAGCTCTGGCAGCCACAATAATAGAAGAACGTGCCTGTTACCGCCTTGCTGAGTCTGCCGACTGCACTACTGAAATGGCGAGGGAGGGGTTCCCTGGTCGAGGAGGGTGACCAGGGTCCCAGCAGATAGGCACACCAGGCCCGACATCTCTCCTTAGTCCCTCCCTGCTTCTGCCCGCAAAGCTCTTGCTATGGGTAGAAGTGTCCCCTAAAAGGCTTAGTCTGAAATCCTAACCCCAAGTCTCTCTGAATGTTACCTTATTTGGCAATGGGGTCTTCGGAGATGGAATTAAGATGTGGTTGCATTAGTGTGTGCTTAATCCAACACAAATGGTGTCCTTACAAGGAGAGGACACAGAGTCTTGCTCAGGATTGAAGGCTGAACTGACTCAAGCAGAGGCTGGGGATGTGCTTCAATGAGACAAGCTGGGCTAAGGGGTGTTGAAGGAGAGTGGGGAAAGATCTGCTGTACCCTCGCCACTGGCCTGTCCATCTACAAAGGGCTAAGTAGAAGCCCTGCCCCACCCCAGCCTTGGGAGTGGCTGCCCCACGGCTCAGCAACCATGCCCAGGCAACAGACAAGTAAACAGACAGAAGCACCAGGTGTCTGCCCTGCTACCCCTCCTGGTGTCCCTCAGTGCCCCAAGGACACTTTGATTCTTAAAAGGTCATCTCTGGGGCTGAGGAGATGGCTTATCTGTTAAGAGCTCTGCCTGTTCTTCCAAAGGACCCCGGTTTGATTTCCAGCATCCCTGAGGCTGCTCACCACCAACTGGAAGCCCAGTCCAAGGGATCTGCCATCTTCTTCAAACATTGTACACACATGATGCATAGACATGCATGCAGGCAGAATACCAATAAACATAAAATAAAATAAAATAAAATAAAATAAAATAAAATAAAATAAAATGGCTTTTTAAGCTCCCTTCACTCCCAAACACATCCAGAGCTCTGAACATCATCCATTCAATGTCCCTGGGGCAGCTGTGGTTGTTTTTAATTAAAAAAGAAAAAAAGCAGGTAGGAGACTAGCTTTCCTTTTGTCTTGACAAGTTGCCACAGTGCCAGCAAGTTTGTTCACCTCCCATCCCTGTGCCCCTCATTACCACTTGAACTCAGGTGGACTTGAGAGCCCAGAGCAAAGTCTGGCGTCCTCAGGTGGAATCAAAAGCACAGAGGCAGGAGAATTCCCACTATCATTCCCACCTTTGCAAATGTTCATGGGGCCAGCTGGATGGCTCACAGAGAGAGGGGCACAGGAGTACAGGAGTGGCCAGAGGAGGAGCCGCAGCTAAAGTAGGAAGCGAGCAGTTCCTCGCCAGTGTGATGCCAAGGCGGAAGGACCTAAACCAAGGAGGATCTTGGGTCCACCGCAGTCTGTCAGAAAGAAGAGAGGCTTCTATGGGGTCCATATGGCCACTTGGTCCAGAACCAGGTTGAGGACACAAGCCTAAGAAGATAAGGACTTCCTACAGGACAGTGAAGGGAGCCCCAAGGAGGAGACGATAGTGTCTGAGGCACTCCAGGGAGAATGCTAAGGACACGTCTGTAACATGAGAGGACAAGAGAACAGATCTGCACATGGCAAGAGGGTCCCCGAAGGCTCTAATACGCAGGTGAGTGGCTTGCAGCCAGGGCAGAGTCCACTTGAAGTACTTCTCTCAATAACAAACTCTGGCTCACACGTAGCCTTGCTCTGGGCTTTAGAGCTCTAGGGTGGTGGCCATGTCCCAGGGGAGGGTGGGAATCCTGGAAAATAACTGGCAGTCCTCCTCTTAGGCACTGTGGCCTGACTATCCATGCTGCCACCTTTGACCGGTGCCACATTATACGCAGGAAGCCTGGGTGACGGAACAGGAGATGCCAGATTAGAAGGTAGGCATGATTAGCTCAGAAGACATGCATGACCTGTGAGCTTGGGCCTCCATTGTCCCAGCCCAAGATCCCTGAACGCCAACCTTAAATTCATATCTACAAGGTCAACCGTCCTTCCTGTCACCAGAAAACTGAGACCAGCCATGGCTTCCTGTGTGCCCTTAGGGAGAAAAGTGACCAAAAGGCACTCAGCCATCATGACCTCTGGCCCTCTCTCACACCTCTCTGCTCTCTGAGAATGAAAGCACAAAGTGATTGATTTAGTCCCTGCTAGGTCCTAACACACATGAGGGCTAAGTTCCCTCGTCCCTGGGCCCGGTCACTGTCCCCAGGTGGCTGGTTGGCAACATTGTAAGCTGTGCTGAGGTCTATCTGTGAAGTTCTTTATGAGGGAGCACCTAGCCCTGACAGCCAATGGCCTGCCTGTCAGGTCTTTCAGTCTTTGGTGGCCTATGTAAACCACAGAGACACATGGATGTCTGTGATGCATTTCAGTGAATTGACCAGAGGCTGGAACCCCCACAGGAACAGCTCCTAGATCTTCCCAGTGACGTGCTCACACCAGGGGCTACTGAGTAGTATGTAGGTTTGGGAGCCAGCGGGAGTAAAGGGACTCTTCTACATTGGCCCTGCGTATATCTAGGCTCAAGACTTGCCACGTAAACTTTTGAGACTACTGCTAGATCCTCAGGAAAGAGCTGGGTCCCCAGTAGCCCCTTCCTGGAAGAAATTGCAGAGAGGCACCTGGCATTTCCATGGCCCTGAGAATCCTACACAGACTGTTTGAGGCCTCCAGCATGGGTGCTCCATCCCTGCCAGCCCCTGCTGGCTGTCTCCGGGTCTTGAGGAAGTGGGTAGCCTAGGAAACAAGTGGAGGCTATGAGGTTCCACTGCCTGCTCAGAACCCCAGGCAGCTTGACTCTGAAGCCATCACTTCAGAACGGGCACCCTATAAATTTAGAACTCGTGATGGCTGACTGCTGTCAGCATTTGAATGAGCAGAGAGACAGAGACAGAGACAGAGACAGAGACAGAGACAGACCACCATACAGCACCATGGCCTACCAACATACTCACAGGAGACAATGACTTTTCCCAAAGTAACAAGACACACGGGAGTCTGAGGCCTTGGACCAGCACCAGTCTAGGATTCTTTTCACAAAGACCCCTTCCCCTTCTCACATCTGCCTAAAAATAACATTCCTCTCAGCACAAACCTATTCCTTCTTCCCAGAACAGAAGCTTCCCAGGAAGCTAGCAGAGACTGGTTCTGTTCCTCCCCAGTCTGGATGCATCCTCAAAATCTATGTCCACACAGCTTCTGCAGATCCAGTCCTGTTGTCAAGGCTCACCCCTGAGTCAGCACACAGAGGGGTGCCAGGTGAGGTCAAGTCAGCTCACCATACAAGAAGGAACAAAATCCCGCCTACCTAGGGATCTGATGATTCAGCCCTGATCTGCAGTGTTGGCCACAGAGTCCCAGGAAGCCTTCAATACAAATAACCTGGGCAAGGCCTGGAGCTTCCTGGAGCCCTCTGTTTAATTGCTTTGAGGCAGGATGCACCAGAGCTGCCCTGATTCCTCTCACAGACCTGCACGGTACCCACAGCGTGCAGAGTGGATGAGACAACAGGGATAGATCCTAGCCTGCAATTCCTTGGGAGGAGGTAGAGGCAGAAGCCAAGCCCAGCACTTCTGGAGGGAGCACCTGAATGCGCAGCCTGTGTCTGTCTACAGTGAGCAGGGCCCTGACAGCAGAGTCAGGGTGGCCCTCAGAAGAGCCACATTTGTAACTGGGACTCTATGTAGAGCCTTGGGTGTCTCTGCCCCGAGGCTAGGGCAGGACTGGAACCAGAACCATGCTATACAAAGGTGTATTCAGTGCTTCGGTACATACAAGAGGGAGAAAGAAGTCTACAAGAAGGGAAGCCAGGCTGGTGGTCTGCATGGGAGCTGGAAGCTGTAGGGATAGAGAGGAGAGGGCAGGGGGCTACAACCAGGAGAGTTGGGGGAGAGAAAGGTGACATGAGTCAGCGATGGAGGCCCAGGCCTTCGGGGTAAAAGGTGCTAGTGTCAGGATAGAGATTGCTGTGGAGACAGGTCAGCCAGGAGCTCTTATCTGTGGCCCCTCTGATAATGTTGCCAAGGGATCATGGGACTGTCAGCAGCACAGAACCATGGGACACAGGCTGTGACTTTTCAAAATGTATGTGTCTGCTGGGGAAATAATTCAGTCAGGAAAGTGTTAACAACATACATGAGATCCTTGCTCCCGTCCCCAGAACTATGTTAAAAACAGAACAAGCAAACAAGCAAACAAAAAATGAGGCATGTTGGCCTATCCTTGCAATCCCAGCAAGGGGAGGGAGAGACAGGAGGAGGCCTGGGACCCAACGGCCTGCCAGACTAACTTAACCGGCGAGTTTCAGGTCTGTCAGAGTCCCTGTTTCAAAATAAAATTGTGTGTGTGTGCGGTGTGTGTGGTGTGTATGTACGTGTGTGTGTGTGTGTGTGTATGTGTCTCTGTGTGTATGTGTGTCTGTGTGTGTGTCTGTACGTGTGCATGTGTGCATGTGTATGTGTGTGGTGTGTATGTGTGTGTGTATGTGTCTCTGTGTGTATGTGTGTGTGTGTGTCTCTCTGTGTGTATCTGTGTGCATGTGTGCATCTGTGTGTCTGTGTGTGCATGTGTGTGTGTGTGTGTGTGTCTGTGTGTGTCTGTGTGTGTCTGTGTGTGTGTATCTGTGTGTATCTGTGTGTTGAACCGTATTCTAGGGAACAATACCTAAGGTTGACTCTGGTCCCCCACACACTTGTACACTGCATGCCTGCACACACACATACATATAAGAGGACGTGGGCTGTGAGCATCCTGGGGAAGGGTCAGTTCCTACTGAAATGGCTTTGAGCTGAACGGTGTTGGGTGTCTGCCAACACAGCAAGGTCCTGCAGGTGGCCTTTGCTGGTTCAGATGAGTGGATAACACAGTGTTCGCACAGAAGGCAGACAAAGCATGTTTGTCACCAGCTCTCCTTCCGGGCACAGACAGGACACCCCCATGGAAAGTAAGCATAGCCCTGTGTTCCAGAGACAGAAGTGGGGCTTAGGAGGTTACTAAGAGCTCACTGGTGGGCAGCTGTCTTTGAACATACCTTGCCAGCTCCTCTCTGCCTCACGGCCTCTGTCCGTTATAGGACAAGTCCAGGGTCCCACAGACCAAACTGCCCACCACTCATACCCAGAGATGGATGCTACACCTATGTCATCCTCCTGAGCAGCCTGGTCCAGCCCTCAGAAATCCTCCCCAGGCAATACACAACCCCAGACACACCCAGAAACCCCCAGCCACAATGTACCACACCCAGTCCTATCCTGGCTATGTCCCATCATGCCCATTGGCTGATGACTGAACAGAGGAGAGGTATGGTTCAGGTTGGAGATGAGTACACCTGGGCACCTCACCTGTGGGGGGAGGGCCCCTATGCTTCCGAGAGCCTCCTCTCTTTTGTCAGACAGGGATGTCTTCAAAAAATTATCCTGAATCGTCAACACTAACTCAGTCTGGCACATGTCCAGCCCATCCCAGGACACCCAGACCTGAGAAGAAAAAAATAAGAGATCCACGTGGGCCCCCCTAGAGCCCAGGGACCAAACAGGAGGGAATTTTGTGGCCCAAGAGAGGTAGCCTGGGCCATCTCTGGTCAGTGGTTACAAGCAGCCTTTGGCAAAATCTGGTTCTAATTTTACCCTTATTATAATAGTTATACATATTCACTGCAGAAAGATTTAGAAACTACACATATGCAAAAAGAAGAAAATAAAAATATCCCATAATCCCACTAACCCGAAATAACTTGTGCTAACATTTTGCGCATATATATGCTCCCAGACTTCCTAGGCATAGGATATGTATTTTTGGTGCCAAGTGGGAGCATACTGTACAACCTATGCTGTAACTTCTCTCCGTTTAACTCCATGTCATTATCAGATCACTAAGTCTTCTACAATGTCATCTTGTAACAGCCAAGTTAGCCCAAAGACAGCAGAGCAGCAGAGGACAGTTTGGGGGCAATTTTACAACACACACACACACACACACACACACACACACACACACACACACGTCTCTAGGCATTAAATATAAGAGTGGGCTTTGTTTTAAAAAAATGTATCTGATTTGAGGACAAAGTTTCCTAAAGCGATTGTCACCCTGAGGTGCTGATCCCACAGCAAGGATGATGTCATGCAAGGTATCTCTGAGGCTTTAAGACTGGAGTGGGTCTCAGCATCAGGGTAGTTCCTGGTGAGAGGCCATGAGTGACAGTCACAGAGAGGTCCCACAAATTCACATCAACTCTGCCCAGAGTGAGCTGCACCCCTCAAGTATCGAACAACTGCTCAGGAGTGGAATGCAGAACAAGCCCAAAGGCCTAGAACAGACAGGGACTGAAGCTCACTCAAAGGCTGACTGGAAATCCAGAAAGGGAATCCTGGACAGAGACAAGGACCGGAAGCCATCACTGGGCCAGGCCCTGATCCGCTGGGACTTCACACCGGTGTGTCCAAGAGAAGAATTATGTGCTATTATGACATCCCTGCCACTGGGAAGCTGTCATTTTCTGGCTTGTTCAACTTTATGTCCCTCTGCGCTTTGGGGAAGGACCCTTAGGAAAATAATGACCTTCAATGGATGTAGCAGTGTGGGGACCATCTGACCACGAAGACATCGGCCTGTCAAGTGCTCCTGAGGCTGACCAGGGCAGCAGGCCTCCGGGTACAGAAGAACTCCTGGTTTTAGGGGACTGCCACAGGTATATATGACATCCAGATCAATGCCTCTGGACTTGCCATGATGCTTTCTGCCTCAGCCAATTGAAACAGACACCAAAACTGATGCAGCAAACAAAAGCCCTGTGACAGCCATCCAGCTGGCCCATCGATTGAGAATGTCTCTTGGGCATCAGGACCCAGGCTCTGCCCTGCCCACTCCAGGGCACAGAGGACTTCAGTAGACACAGAGCCCCATCCTGGGATGCTCTCTGGAGCCAGGAACTTTGACCCAAGCTGACTCCTATTCTCTGCTCCCACTGAGATTCTGTTGTCTCCTTGGACTTGGTCCAACATGGCTAAGACCGAGGAGAAGAGATCCTATGTTTCTGGGAATTGGTCCCCATGCAATTCTCTGAAGGGTGTCACACGGAGGCTGCAGCCTTTGACCTCCCAGCCCCTTCACTCTGCTTCCTGTCAGACCAAATAAATCATTCCTCTGCCACCTCCTATCCTCTTACCTGAATGTCTGCTGTGTCTTCTGAGATAAACTGGGTTCAAGTCCACCTTCATTCAATATAAACTCACGTTAACCTGACTACCTCTGAAAAGACCATTTCTGAAAAATACCCCTCCATGGGGAGGCTGGGCAGAGACACATAGAGACACAAGGTGGCCCACAACATCAGGTCTTTCCTGAAAGGATGTTCAGGAAGGTTGGCATCCCCCTCTTCTCTTGAACAATGCTGGCCAGCATCAGACTCTGTTTCTGCCCATTCCCTGGAAGACATGTGTCTACTTTCTGTTCTGCAACTTTCCCTCTATCCACGTCTCCTCCCACCTCAAAGCCACAGCCAGGATAGGGAAATCTGAGGACCACAACCCTCACAGGCCATGGCTCCTTGTCCTAGACCAGAACATTCCACAGGCACTTGGGGAAGGTGGGCAAGTGTGGAGGCTATTCTTAGCACCGCCACAAAACACAGGTTCCTGGGTCACATGCTGCTTCTTCAGGTCCAGAAATTTCAGGGTAAGATCAGCAAGCACAGATAGCCCTGGAGGATCTCCGGCCGTGATTCTGACAAGGTTCCAAAAGCCACTCTCGTGAGGTCAGATCTCTGCCCCAAGATCATCCGATGGCCTTTGATCACACTGGCCTGTGACCAACTCCTACCCTGTGTTGAATAAAATAAAATATGACAATTCCCTATGTGTAAAGAGCACCCTGAAATAAATAAGACTCCATAGAAACAGATTATGTGAACAACCACTTCTACAAAAATCCAAGTGGCAAAAGAAATGCAAAAGACCCCGAGCATTTCGAGCATTCCCAGAGCCAGGCGTGTGCAAGTTAAAGGGCGAGGCAGTTTCTATGCTTTGCCTGAGAAATATCCTGTAAAAGTATAATACCTGATGTCAGTAGCTATAGACGGAGGATCCCCCGAAGTGCAGAGACTTCTAAAAATATTCTTGACTTTTTCTAAATAATCCAGGTGTCGTTTTAAATTAAATCTTAAGAAATGCAGATATCTTGCCCTGGCAATCTACTTTGGGGATTTTCTCTAAGAAAGCTGAAAGTGCCAGAGAACGCACACACAGAGAACACCGTATATGCGCTGGTTATAAAGAGGACACTTCCCACCAGGACGCGGACAGAGGGCCTCACAGTTGGGAAGTTGGATTTGTGGCAGGAGGAAGAGAGACTCCTGATTACAGTCCTGTTATTAAGACTCAGCAAGGCGAACGCGTGACCACGAATTCCCGTGATTGAACTTGGTGATGATTAAGGAGCTGTGCCAATAACTTGGCTGGAAAAAAGTTTGCTATGTAAGCCCAAGGGCCCGAGTTCAGATCCTTGGCACCACGTGAAAAGCTTGGGTGTAAGCCTAGTGTTGGGGAAGCAGAGACAGAGCCCTAGGGCTTGCTAGCCAGTCAGGCTAGCTGACTTGGCAAGCTCCATGGTCTCTAGTGAGAGACTCTGACTTGGGGGGTTAGGGTGGAGGGTGGAGGGTGGAGAGTGGAGGGTGGAGGGTGGAGGGTGGAGGGTGGAGGATGGAGGGTGGAGGGTGGAGGGTGGAGGGTGGAGGGTGGAGGGTGGAGGGGTTGAACAGACAGCTCACGGGTCAGGGGCTGCTCTTGTAGAGGACTTGAGTTTGGGTCCCAGCGCTACTGAGATCAGGCAACTTTTAACTACCTGTAAGTCTTCAGCTCTGGGGATCTGACATCCATTTCTAGCCTTCCTGGGCACTTGAGTTCATAGACACACACACACACACACACACAGAGAGAGAGAGAGAGAGAGAGAGAGAGAGAGAGAGAGAGAGAGAGAGAGACAGAGGCAGAGAGACAGAGGCAGAGAGAGAGAGGCAGAGAGACAGAGAGACAGAGACAGAGAGAAACAGAGACAGAGAGAAACAGAGAGACAGAGAGAGACAGAGAGAGACAGAGAGAGACAGAGACAGAGACAGAGAGACAGAGACAGAGAGAGACAGACAGACAGACAGACACAGAGACACAGACACACACAGAGTAAGGAACCGATTACAAAATGAGCTCTCTCTCTCTCTCTCTCTCTCTCTCTCTTTCAGACAGCTGTTTCAGTAAATGGACACACTGATTCCTTTACACTTGAACCTTAGAAAAAAATAACAAAGGCGGTGTTTGTTGTTTTGTGTATGTCCCATGCAGTCTGTCAGCTATTGACCAACAACAACAACAACAACACAATCTCTTCATTGCTCATCTGAAGTTTAAGTAGCTCTCTCCCCACTCCCCATACACTCACCCCTAGTCATTCAGTCCCAGGGAAAAGGGCCATGTGGTTCCCACAGCTCTGGTTCCCGCCTGCCTTGTCCTGCTTCTCATAGGTACCCAGTGCGCCCACTGTAACTAGCATTCTCCTGGTAGGTCAGTTACAGCTGTCCTAGAATGTCTAAGCAAATCCTTGTGGGCCTGGTCTGCACACTCCACAACACTCATGTCCAGCATGGTTATGGTTTAAGCTTTGGGTCTTTTTCATGCTCTGACCCCAGGAATCGACTAAGGAAAGCCCAGGGGCATATGCGAGCAAAATGGCTCCTCACTTCTAAGTGTAGCACTGACTTGCCTCTTGGGGCTGGGTGGAGTCCCCCACTTTCTTAGCTCAGGTTATCTCATAGCCTTTCCCAGCTGGTGGATGTCCCATCCTCTTCCCCCAGCTCACAGAATGCTGCTCCATCCAGCCCTCGCTACCTCACACTTCATCTACAGTTGCTGTGCTTGGACATAGGCCAAGACGGAGGAAACTCGACTCCAGTAGTGACCTGATGACCTCGGCCAGGGTGGGGCCATCAACCCCTCCAGGTTGTGGTAGGCCAGGTGATGTGTTTCCAGAGGGATGTCTAAGCATTTCTGAGAGTTTCAGGGCTGAAGTGAGCTCACCCTTCCAGCATGTGCCATTGGACGAAATTCGGAACATCCACGCTTTACACTGCACAGGACACCGTTCTCCTAGACTCCTCTTCTGGAAGTCTTTGGGACTCCACAGACACGAGAGCCTCCCCTGGAACCACTGCTTAGCCCACATGCTTGTAGAGTTGGGAAGCCACCTGATGTTAGCTTTTCAGCCCACACTGATCTTTGTCAATTATGCTCCAATATTTGAGCCCTAACCAGCTTTAAATTGAATCAGGACAAAATCATCAGAATAAAAAGAGCCCAAGCCACAGCCTTTCAATTCCAGCACTGGGAAAAAAAAGTTATACATTTCATAATGGCCTTCTACCCCATAATGAACAGGAAGAATAAATTAGATTCCAAGCTAAGGGTATATTTATGCAATTTCATTATGTGCCCATGAGCAAGCCTGGTTTTCACCAAGATAAAAATGAATACTCAGAAACACTCACGCTAAATAAATGGAGTGATTTAACAGCTTAACAGGGAGCGTGGAAGAGGAACTGAAGGACAATGTCAAAAATGGAAAAATAAAAATAAGAGACTGGATATACCACCCTGCACGGAGTGCAGAGTGCCTGTGGCGATTAGAGCCAACCGCCTGCAGGCGAGCGGGCGAGCGGGAGGCAGCGAGGCCTGTCCTTTGAGGCAGCTCATCCCTAGTGCTCAGGTAACCCGAAGCCAGGAACGCAGAGGAAATGTGGGCTCCCCCTGACAGGAGCCCTGGCATTGGCTCTCTGTGCCCCAGAGGGCGGGCACGAGCCCAGACTCCCCGCCCCAAGCCAGCTGTCCTCTCAAAGACCATGCTGGCAGTCAGGATGTCACTCTTCAGGAGGACGCTTCCAGAAGCTCTTCTCCATTCTGTTTTGCTTCCATTTCTGGGCTTCTGGATGTTGGATGACATTAGCCTTGGAGGTGGAAGTGGACCTTCCTCTCTGGTGTGTCCCGGAGAGCCGGGGTCACAGGGCTTCCTCCGAAGTTTCCCCAGCACCAATTTCAAGAGCCTTCACCTTAGTGTTTCTTTTCATGGAAACAAAACCGCATTCTCTGCTGCCTTCAAACTCAAGAGCATCAGCCTTTTCAAGATTTATTTTTATCTTAATTATGTGTATGTGTGTATGGGGTGGGGGTGTGTATGGGGGTGGGGGTGTGCACAGGTATGTACATATGTGTAAGTACAAGTGCCTATGAGGGCCAGAGGCATCAGATTCCCTCCAACTGCCCCTGCCCCCCGGAGCTGTAGTTACAGCAGTTGAAGGATGCCCAAAATGGGTGCTGAGGACCAAACCCAGGTCCCCTGCAACAGCAGTACCTGAAGTGGAAACATCTAGTTTCTTTGGAAAGTCAGGTGTGTCAATGATGTTTTGCTGGGGCACACAGGTGAAAGGATAGCTTCCTAAAGCAAACACGTGAAAGACTGTTTTCCTGAAGCAGACACAGGTGAAAGAATGTTTTGCTATAGGAGACACTGGAAAGGACACTTGATGAAGGAGTATAAATGTGACCCCACAGACCGTGGGGGACAAACACTGAGCCTTGGTTTGGTTGCTCCGCCTCGCTATTCTTCCCTAATGACACACACGTATTGTCTTCGCCTTACATAGCGTTGTTGAGCTCAACTTGTGATTGAGAGACGCTCACCCAAGAACTGCTCCTGAGGTTCCTACGCAGCTTGCTGCTTCCGAGGCCTCACC
Source organism: Rhabdomys pumilio (assembly GCA_030674055.1). NCBI lineage: Eukaryota > Metazoa > Chordata > Mammalia > Rodentia > Muridae > Rhabdomys > Rhabdomys pumilio. The sequence continues at coordinate 3,052,786 of JANHMN010000002.1, read as the reverse complement.
TCCGGTCGGTTGGCTAGCCTGGCGGTTCCTTCAGGATTGAACTACAGCTGCTGGTTCGTGCCTGGTGTCTGCCTGCCTGGAGGGCTGGTCTGCAGCTGAGTCCTATTTGGTGTTTGCTATGGGACTGAACTGCAGCCCAAGAAGATCGAGCTCACCCCCAAAGAACTATTGCTGAACAGGTCCACTTCCCCCGTATCTTAATAACTTTTCTCTCCCACTCCTCTGCTGGGTGGTGGGTTAGAGATGTTGAATGTTTATTAAAAGTAGGCTGCAAAAACTGTATGCCCACAAGTACCTGCTCTTAATCCCCCGAGCCATCTCTCCAACCTCTCTTCGTTTCAAAGTGCCATTTACTGTGCTGTGCTCCAAGCTACAAAGCTGCAAAGGTTGATAAAATAATAGGCCTATTTTAAATTTCTTAACAGATATTTACAAAATGAGTATAATTCTCAAAACCTCCAGCGGTGTCTAACCGGGACGAACTCAAGAGATAAGCAGCTCAGGGAACCCTTGGCAGCTGCTGCTTCACTTCCGGGACACCAGTGCCAGAAATACCAAAGGCTCCATGATATAAGCAGGAGCCACAAAATGGCCATCTGTGGTTGTTTCCCCACCTCCTGGATGAGGAAACTGAGGCACAAGGGAGCCCAGCTTCATGGCAGAAAGTTAGGCTTAGACCAGTCTGACCAGGAGAGATATTGTAATGGCAACATGTTTTTGTAATCATTTCTAGTTTCTTTCTTTGTTTCTTTGTTTCTTTCTTTATTGGTCTGGAGGGGTTTTTTTTTAGGGGTGTGAGATGTTATTTTGTTTTGAGATAGAGTCTCATGTATCTAGTCTGGCCTTGAACCCATCATGCAGCTGAGGACCAATCACACTGAACATCTGAACCCCTGGTCCTCCTGCCTCAGCCTCCTCCCATTCCCTAGCTTCCCCCCCTCCCCCAGGCTAATATTACAGGCAAGCACCACCATGCCTGGCTCTGGCAGCCACCTTTTAAAAAGTAAAACTTAGATATTTTTCAAAGCAGGGCCAGCAATGTGGGTCAGTAGGAAAAGCCACCGAGTATGATGACCTGAGTTCCACCCTGGGAACAGGTGGACAAAACCAAACCTGAGAACTGTCTGCAGATCTCCACGCACATACCAGGACACGCACATACCCGTTTGCAGATACACTCAGTAAATAAACAAAAATTTCAACATTTTTAAATTTTAAATTAAAAAACGTTTAAATGCTTTTTTAAATTAAGTAAAAATAAATAAAATGGGTGAAATTAATCTTAATACTAGACCTCATTTAACCTAATCTTCTTGAACTGTAACCGAGGTAACATAGATATAATCTAACCAATGAACCACTCCTGACTCGTGTTCTCTTGAGCTGAGTGGCAACGCTGCTCAGATCAGCCTAGTGCTCCCATGTGCCAATGGCCACTACCCTGGTCTACACAGGCACAGATGCCTTCAGACCACCCTGCTTCATACGCATGCCCCAGGAGGCCAGTATGCAATGGCCTGCTGGCAACCACACTGACAGCCAAGGTCTTTCTCACTTTCAAGGTTAGAGATTCTCCAAAACCACCCTGCAGCCATTTTGAGCCCACATTCTCCACTCCCTGCTGAACACTTTCTCTGAGAGAGTTCAAGATCATTCTAGGGGCTTCGAGTTAGACCCAAGAGCCAGTCACCCTCTGAGGACAAAAATTCTCCATTAACAGAGAAGCTAGGAGCACAACAAGGTACTGGGGTTTCCACAGCTGGTGATGGAGAACCTCTAACCACTAACACAGAAGAATCAAGAACTTCCAGTCAGCTCTACCCTCCCTCCTTACTAAGCAGAGGAGACAAACAAGCCGATGACTAAACATCAGGCAGAAAAGAGCAGGTACCAGGAGGACTGCACACTCTGGACCTGTGCCAGCGTCATGGGTGCAGAGCCCATGAACTTATTAGCACAGATGGCACTGGCCAGGTATTGGCTACTGCCCAGAAAGTATTCGGAACAACTGGTCAACCTGAAGAGCCACTATCAATGTGACTGAACAGGGCAAGGAAGGACATGGGATGAGCTGGGACAGATGGGACGTGCCCCGAGCCACCTGAGGAAGTGGACATCAAGATGTCCATCAGATGACAGGCAGCTAGATGTCACCAAGAGACTGGGGGACTCAAGAACCACTACCCTGCTGAGGCACTGCAGGGCAGCCCTCCTGAGTGGTGGGATAAGCATGTGACCCACGGAGCTCTGACTATCACACTCTTGGTGACTTGAGTAGCTATAGTGGCTCAAAGCACAGACAGTCACTGTTTCCGTATCACCTGTTCAGGACTCTCAGTGACCTTGTGGACGAAGCCTCCATATTCATTCAATGGAAAAGTACCAGAAGCTTCTCTGCTTCGGGCACCATGAGGCTCTGACAGCTGGCGCCTCGGCCCCCTCACCGTGTGCGGGCTCCACGGTCATGTGATCACAGTGCCTGTGGAGGGAGGCATCGAGGAAATGCCTCCCCAGTTGGTTGCTGGAGAACTGGTTTGCACAATGAATTCACAAACAGGAGGGAAGCGAAAGGGAAGCAGAGGGTAACCGCTCCTCTCATGAGCTTCATGGTATCTTAGAAGCCACCTCCACCGAATACCTGCCCTGCCAGTACCAGAATCCCCAGTACACCTGTGTTGCTGTACCCACCGAAGCCACTTCCAGATTCCACAGGCTGCACCTGACTGGCATCCTCTCAGCTGGACTGGGGCCAAGACTGCACCCTCGGACTCTGCCGCGGCTCCTCCTCCTCCACCCCTTACATAACCAGGCCTGTCCTCACCCCCACCTTCTAGACATGGGGGTGTAACATCTGCTCGTACTGTTCCGCCAGGAGAGGGCCTTCCCCCACACACCCGCACCCCAAACTCACACACTGCCATCTCCCCCAGAGTGGTGAGGGACAAAAAAATACCATAAAATAAAAACACACTACACCCACGACCTCGTTAATGGGGGGGGGGAGCTCCTACAAGTGAAACCCTCTCTCTCTCTCTCTCTTTCTCTCTCTCTCTCTTTCTCTCTCTCTCTCTCTCTCTCTCTCTCTCTCTCTCTCTCTCTCTCAACAGTGATGATGGATTCTAGGAAGCAGGAACACAGAAAGTGAATCTATCTATCTCTCTATCTCTCTCTCTCTCTCTCTCTCAAAACACTGATGGATCCTAGGAAGTAGGAACACAGAGGGCTGGCACTGCCCGGCCTCTTAGTCTCTTAGCCTGGAAGCATCTTTGATACTCTTATTGTTAAAACAGAAGGAAAGGGAGAAGTCTGCTGGAGCATCAGGCTGGGGCTCACAAGAGATGAGAAGTCAGAACTCAGCTCCAGGAGCCCCTGTCAGGGGAGTCCCCTGCCCCTGCCCCTGCCCCTGCCCCTGCCCCTGCCCCTGCCCCTGCCGGAATTGATTAGCCACACGGTAACTTCCCTGACAGTGGACTGCAACCACTCCAGGCATACTCATACTCAGCCTCCTGAAGGCCCAGCAAGGGCAAACACCTGCCACCTTGCTTCTTCCCAGCTGGCCCCATGTTGCCTTTCTTTCTAAATACCTTTCAAAGCCCAGGGGAAAACCTTTCATCCTTTCCCTAGGGAATGTCTATTGCATCTCTGTTATCCAACCCAGCCTCTGGGTAGCACTACTATTCCCTGAGCCCCCCACCTTACCATCCATGTACCTTAGCAGATCTCTCTCTCTCTCTCTCTCTCTCTCTCTCTCTCTCTCTCTCTCCTTCCTCCCCTTCTCTCTCCCCCCAGTGTGCGTGTGCGTGTGTGTGTGTGTGTGTGTGTGTGTGTGTGTGTGTACAAAAGCCATCTTGTCAAACCCACGGACACACTTTACAGGCATGAACAATGAATTGAAAGTGAATCCTTTTGGAATGAGCGGGTTTCTTAGGACTGAGATGGGGTCCCATGAGTGGAAGGCAAAGGCTGTCACCTTGGATCTCCATCTGTCACCACTGCACCCAATACAGCCATTACCATTAGTGTCTAGTTTTCTATGCTAACTCTGTTGCCCCGAGAGTCTGAGAAAGACCTGGGCTGGGACCCCTCCCCCAGGAGCCAAGTCCCCAGATGTGTCTTCTTGTCCCTTCTCTTCTTGGAATCAGGACTGAATTCTCTCACCAAGATAATCAGGCACCTGAGCCCAGACGAATGTGTAGCACATTCCAGAGAACTCTGGGGCAGAAAGGAGAGCAATGCTTACTCGGCTCAGTCTGTCTGTCTCCTGTTCACTGCACATAACCAACACAGGAAGGCCAGC
>JANHMN010000002.1:3037930-3048479 GCA_030674055.1 Rhabdomys pumilio | reverse complement strand
ATACACACACATATATACACTCGCATATATACACATCATGCATGCATATACACTCACATATATACCTACAGCCCACATACACACATACACACCACACACATAGACACATACACACATAGGCACACACACATACATCACGCATGTGTGTGCATGCGTGCACACACACACATACATCATGCATGCATACACATTCATATACACACATCATGCATGCATATACACACACATATGCACATACAGCCCACACACAGACACATACACACATAGGCACAGACACATACACACACACATACACCATGCATGTGCATGCATGCATGCACACACACACACAAACACACAGAGAGACACAGATATATACACACAGAGATACGTATACACACATACACACAAACACAGAGAGACACAGATACACACACACAGGCACACACACTCATATACCACACACACATACACATATAACACATACACACACACACACACACACACACACACAGAGAGGCACACATGCACACACACACAGGCACAGACACACACATACATATATATACAGGCATACATACTCACACACCACATGCACACACATACCACACACACACACACATACACACACCAGCCTCTGTTCCCCGTGGCTCTGTCTGATCCTTCTGTAGTCACACTAATGTTATCTGCCACCCACGTCAGTTAGAACCAGCTATGTCCTGCTTTCTCTGTTCAGAATCCCTGGAAGCCACAGGGTATATCTTTGCCTGGTCCCCTACTTTCCCCAAGAACAACAGAACAGAGCTGCTGCTGCTCTGAGTTCCAGCTCCCTACAAGCAGGTGACCCTCGGAGCTGCTGTGCTATCTTTACAAAGAAAGGAAGGGGTTGTGCCGCTCTGGGTGCCCCAGATACCCTCCCTGTAAGAAACCCAGTTCACAGATTTTGTTTCAAAGGCCTCTGACACACACAGTTCTGAAACAGAGTCCAGTGACTCGATGGACACAAGGATGCCCTGTCATCCACAGCTCTCTCCCTTGCCCAAACAGCCTCAGGGTGGAAGGATCAGCTTGTATTTGTGGCCCCTGAGACTCGTCTTGACCAGAGAGAGGAGAGACCACAACTCTCTCTTGTTCTCCAAAGGGCTCATGTACTTATGATGAGGCCCCCTCTGCACCCCTCAAACCTGCCCACATTCCCTCTTCAGGAACTCTAGGTACCTGGGATTGTGGATCAGGCCAAGAAGGCTGCCTTGGGAGACCAGAGGGAAACCACACTCATCAAGTACTTATACTCAGGGTCTAGGGAGATGCTCAGTCAGTAAAGCAGCTATTACACTGACATAAGACTCAAGTCCAGAGCCCAGTGCATGCCCAACCCAGGGCAAGGATTGCAAGCAAGCTCCACAGCACCCGACCCACAAGTCTTATTTAAATGCTGATGTTTAAGTCCGTAGATGGTGAGAAAGATGCTGGCACTTAAGCTTCTACCAAGCCCTGTGTGCTGCTGACGATGCTGCCCGTCTGGGAGCCGTGGATCTCCCATTACAGAAAGAAAAACCAAGGCTTTGTGGATAGCAGAGTAGATGACTCTGTTAAGACGGAGAATGTGATGTTCTGAAAGACCCAGATCCTCACAGACTTGGTAATTTGAAGAGGTTAGCCCATCAAGCTCTTTAAACAGGAAAGAGTGGGATGTAGGCAGCTGGGGGTAAGGGGGTCATTTAGGAAATACACACGCCAGGAAACGTTGAATAGCAAGCACCTGAATTAACATCTCACGTACCATATGGTGGCCCAGCCTTCTTGACCCCTGCCACGGAGCACTGGGACCCTCACCCCCAGCGCACCCCAGATGTCTACTCTCTGTAAGAACAGCCACATCTATGTTTCATTTCCCCAGTTTGTCTTCCCAGCTAGGACCCCAACTCGGTGTGGGTTGGATTTTCTGTCTGATTTGTTTGGTTGTTGCTTTCTTTTCTCTCGCCACTGTGGCTCCAGGGCCAGAACGAGCCCTGGGACTTAGAAAGCAGTCAAGAAATATTTATTGAATGAATGGCTTTAATCTGTGCTTCATCGGGAGTCTCTGCAGGTGGAAAAAAACATTCTTCAGGAATGCAGTTGGTTGTCTGTGCCCAATCTACACCGGTCTTCTTAAGTTTGATTCTAGGTGTTCCACTTAATTACTGATGTTATATATACATATATTCATACATGCTAAATTATAGACAAAAAGATAGAAGGATGCATGGTGATTACAGGTAGACACACATATATACACACAATAAATTATAGGTAGATGATAGATACAAACTTATATAGTGGGTTACAGATAATATATATATATATATATATATATATATATATATATATACACACACACACATGCATGGTAATACATACATAGATGCAGAGATACATCTATGTTATGTGATGGATGTTAGATAGATACATACATACATAAATACATTTACACATGATGTACTATGGATACATACATACATACATACATACATAAATACATAATTAGATTTCTTGGGTTTTTTTTTCATTTTTCACATTCTCTGGAATTTTCCAACTTCACAGCTGTATCAGGTACCAGAGACTCTCACCTCCTCATTCTCCCCATAGTTCCTCTTGCCACTTCTTCCTGGCTGCACTTGCTAGGGTTTCAGGATCCAGGTGAGGCAGTGGTGACAGCCACCATCCTTGATTCAGACTTAATTTTAATGGTTGCACACCCAAGAAAGAGCAAGAGGGCTGGAGAGATGGCTCGGTGGTTAGAGCACTGGCTGCCTTCACAGAGGACCTGGGTTCAGTTCCTGGCACCCACGTGGCAGCTCACAACCATCCCTAACTCCAGTTCCAGCAGATCTGACCCACTCTTCTGACCTCTGTGGGCAACAGATACTAACAGATACTAACATGCAGGCAAAAGACTCGTACAAGTGATGCGGATAAGCGGACCACGTGCAGAGCATTCCTTATTCCTGGAATAAACTCCGTGTGGACGTGATGGTGATAGAAGGGGCTTTGATGAGAACTATTATCTTAACGCACTGTTTGGATCCCATTTTACAATATTTTATTTAAAATGTTGCATCAATATTCATAAGTGAAGCTGGCCTGTCATTTTATTTTTGCACAGTCTTCAAATTAAAAAAAAATAAAATTATTTCTTCTCACTTCGTGAAAATGTCGCGGTCACTTTCCTTCTTTTTCTGTGCCATGGGATAGTTAATTAGCAGAAGGGGGACCGGTCTGAGGGGGCTGCATCCGCTGCAGGACCCTCGACCCTCATCCTTTGCGTAAGAAGAACAGCTTAAAGATGTTTCCTCCCACGGAGGCCGGCATTCCAGTCAGTGGCATGTGACTCCTAAGTTCCTATTCTGTGTCGCAGACCGGCGACTCCATCAGACTAGTAACCCCAGCGACATGGAGTTGCCTGGAACCCCAAGGACGCATCCTGACTGACTGAGTAAAAACCCAGCCTAGCACCAGCATTCGTTCGCCTCTGCTTCCTAACCTCGGTGTGGACGCTGCCATGGGCTGGACCGTTGACTGTGAGAAGAAACCTTCCTCCCTTCGGTTGCTTCTGTTAAGCACCACATCCAGCAGGGGACAAGGAAGCGAAGCAGTCAATCATGATTGATCGATCGATCAATCGATCAGATCTGCCATCCGTTGTTCACCTGCCAACACTCAGAGAGCAACTTTTTAGGCACAGGCTAAAAAGTCCGTGAGTCACGAACTCAAGCGATGGCTTCTGTCTGTCTGCTTGCTTTGTGTCTTTTCCTAACTTGCTAAACCCTGAGCCTGTTTGTCTTTATTCTCCCGTTCACTGGCCACACCCACCCTCGCCAAGTCCTCCATTCGTGCCACCGGGAGCTTGGCGCGGGAGGCTTATGCTCGAGGAGGGAGGAGCTGAAGACTCACATCCAGGCACACACCACGTCTGTCCCCAAACAGCCTATAGCTGCACCGTGCTCCCCTCGCTGACAGTAGAGGCCCAGAGCAAGCTTCTGAGGGAAGCCAAGAACTCACACAGGTCACAGGAGAATGAGTGCTGCTGGCAGCAGTGGGAGGAGAAAGTGGCAGCAGTAAGGGTGCTGAAAATAAAGGGGGTGATGGCGACAACAGTGGGGGTGAGTAGAGCGATTGGCGGTGGTGGTGGTGGTGGTGATGGTGATGATGATGATGATGATGATGACGATGATGACGACGATGATGACGATGATGATGACGATGAGGATGACAATGATGACGATGATGATGACGACGATGGTGATGATGCTGGTGAAGTTGATATTGATGTTGCTCATGATGATATTGATGACAACGGTGATCTTGTCGGTCTTGATGATGTTGACGTTGATGGCAATGATGGTGATGTTGACCATGGTGATAGTGACGCTGCTGCTGGTACTGTTATATTGATGGTGGTGGTTGTCATGGCGGTGGTGGTAGCCGTGACGATTATAACAATGGTGATGGATGGTAGCCATGATTGTGACGAGCGATTTCAGTGGTGATTGCAACGGTGACTGTAACGACGTTGGTGGTGGTAGTGACCGTGACAGTGATCGAGATGATTCTGCTGCTGATGTGGAGGTGGAGCTGATGGTGATAGAGGTCGTTTGGACGGAGGTCATGGTGATGATGGATTTGATGGTTCGGGTGATATCGGTGGTGACGGATGCAGATTGTGATCATGGTAGAGGTGGTTCTGATGGCAATGGTAACACAACGATGACGGAAGCAGTGATGAAAATCATGGGATGACCGGGGTGGTAATAACACCATGGTTTGGCAGCCTTGCTGCTGCTGATAAGATATCATGTCAGAACACCAACTAGTGTGCCATCACCGGAATCCAACATCATAGAAGATGAACAAATGTCCCCCGGATGAAAGGAACAGAAACTATGCACCAACAAAGACCACAAGATGACCAGGAAGCACAAAAGCCAAGAAGAGTGGGAACAGCCATATGTTGTGACACTCTTACATACACAGCAAGCCAGGGGGAAGCAAGGCCAGCTGACCCCACTGCAGATCCTCTGACCCCATCTGAACACCTGCTCCGCACAGGGCGCTGCCTTGGGGACTCTTGAGGCACAAGGACATCTTCCCTCTGCAGCTCAGCAGCTATTTGACCACACAGAGAGGAGACCCAGAGAGGATGGGGTAGATGCTGGTAGCCACTCACCGAGAGATAAGAAAAAAAATCTACAGCTCAAATTAGAGGTGCCACGAAGTTAACGGCTACTTGAAAGACACATTCATTCAACGTCTTTGCAATTAATGATGAGATAGGAGTCATAAAGAAAAGACCAGCACAATATTTACTTACCAATGGCATAGTAAGAAAATATTTAAAAAGAAAGCAACAAAGCAATCAGTCAGGCCTTGGGGATGAGGGGACGCCTCCCCGGGAATTGAAGGCAGGAGAGAGTCACTTGGTGGAAATGGAAAGAGGGGCAGGAAGAACCCTCTCAGCAGCTGCTAATCAGTGAGGGCCTCTAGATGCCACAGCAGAGACAATACAGACTGTTTATACCTGTCACCAACATTCCTAACAGCCACCAAGGCAAACTGGTACCAGCTAGGAAGCATAGGGCCTAGTACTCAAACCTAGGTATACTTCATGCTGGAGTTTCTCCTAGAAGAGAGAGGGTGGAGGGAGAGAGATGGAGCCCCAATTCCAACACAAACAAACAGGAATCTAACTGCAACACACCTCCAGCTTACAACCTATAGGGTGAAGGAACACCCCAGAAGAGTCAACCTCTGAGGGCGCTGGTAACCTCGGTAAAGGTAGACTGGACCAGGTCAGAGCTGCTGATCAGCCCACACTGAAGAGCTCTGCCTAATTAGCACTTGTTGAAGAGTCTGAGAGGCTCTGGAGAGATTTCCTTTGTGAAGCTGGACCAGATTGACCCTGCCCTGCCATCACAGGTTGAAGGAGTGGCTGCCACGGTCAAGAGCAGTGTGTTAGGTATGATGGGACATCCAGTCCCTCCACGAGAGGCCTCGATCTCTTTATAACCTGAGCTAATGATCCAGAAGGTGATGAATGGATCTTGGGCAGAACCTGCCTATGACAGGACCCCAACCGGCTGGCAGGCAGGTGCCACAGTCCTATGCTGGGACAAGGGAGGGACAGAAACGGCCAGAAGGAAAAGAAACTCTCCAAGTATGTTAAGATTCAGCTTGAAGAAAATTTCCAGGTGCTCAAATCCGAGAGAAGCCAGTCTGGAGCAGATATTTCCTGCGTTAAGGTGACCCAAGGAAGCAGATGCAGGATTCATGGGTCATCTGTGATATCACCCAGCAGAACAGCATGTCCTCCCTAGATGGAACACTTGCTTGGCTGTTTGGGGGCAGGAGAAATACCCTTGAGGAGGTAGGGTGTTGTATAGACCTGCACACGAATCCACCTGGGTGTCTGCTTACATGCTGAGAGGCCCTAAAGATGGCATCTGGGACATCTGGGCTCACTGAAGGGTTTAGAGAAGAACTGAGAACCCAAGCATAGGAGAAACCATGTACATGTGACTTCAGTGGAAAAGGGTCGACGTGGAGCAAGATGCAGGGAAGAACTGAAAGACAGACAGCATGGGCGGTTAAAGACAGGATGGGAGGGCATTCTAAAGCCAAGCACAAGAGCTTCCAGCTGCCCTTGTCAGAAGTAGGACGTTGCCTCCACAGTGCACGATGAGGCTTCCCTGCATGGGCGCAGTGCTTGCTGCTCCAGATGAGGAGAAGCTCCGGCCCTACACATTTGGAAATTTACTGGAATGGCAATAGCCACTCACAGCTCTAGGGACTAGGTCAGCTGCTTCTTAGCCACATTCTCAACCCCCCATGGAATATCGCTGAGGCGCCTTGAGCTTACTGAGAGAGGGCACACAGTGTATGAGGCAGGGGGCTGAGTCCAGGGCTGCATGGTAAGGAAGGTGGCAGAGGGCAGCAGAGAACAGGGATGGGCTATAGAAACCTAGAGGCAGATCCTGCCTCAGGGATGGCAAAGCTCACACAGTGGCCGCTCACTGGGTATCATCCACAAAGAAGATCTTGGAGTCCCTCACCTTTAAATCCTTAGAATCTGGCTATCTTCTCCTGAATGTGTAGCCCTTAAATGGGTGGCAGCATCCAGATGGTCCTTACTCCCTTCTGGACCAACTCAGTTGTTATTACTAGAAGAGAATTCATTGGAGGGGGGGTCCTGTTGTTTGTTTGTTTAGGTGGTTTGTTGATGTTTGTTTTGTCTTACTGCTGTCTCTGGAGCCTAAAATAATACTTACCATAAACTATGTACTACTTGATTTCATGAAGGATAGATGGGTTTATGGGCAGATGGGTGGATGGATGGATGGGTGGGTGGATGGATGAGTGGATGAGTGGATGGATGAGTGGATGGATGGGTGGATGGATGGGTAGATGGGTGGATGGATGGATAGATGGGTGGGTGGGTGGATGGGGTGGATGGATGGGTGGGTGGATGGATGAGTGGATGAGTGGATGGATGGATAAATGGGTGGGTGGGTGAATGGATGGGTGGATGATAGATGAGTGGATAGATGGATGAGTGGATGGATGGGTGGATGGATAGATGGGTCTATGGATGGATAAATGAGTTGGTGGGTGGATGGATGGGTGGATGGATGGATGGATGGATGGATGGATGGACAGACAAGTAGCTGAGTGGGTGGGTGGTAGGTAAGTAGATAAATTGATTATAAATGGAAAGCAGGTGGGTGGTTAAAGGTAGATGATCAGATAGACTGATGGACAGACACATGGACAGATGAATAGGTGAACGGATGAAAAAGCAGGTAGATGGATGGATTGGGAGAGGGATGAAAGACTGGTGGGTATGTGAATGGACAGGGTATGAGTGAGTACATAGAGGGCAGATGAGTGGGTAGGTGAATGGGTTGATGGGTAATGGGTGCATAGGCAGATAAGGGAGTGAGCTGATGGCTGGGTGGTAAATGGTGGGTGGGAGATCTAGTGAATGAATAAACAGGTAGATAGATGATGGATAGGTGTGGTGATGGGGTGGGTGGATGGGTAGATAGAAAGATAGATTGATAATGGGAATAGATAGTTGTGAAGATAGATTAATGATAGAAACAGAGAAATTGATAATAGATCAATAGATAGATTAACAATAGATACATAGGTAGTTGGGTTGATGCGAAGATAGATTAATAATGACAGATATAGACGGGTAGGTGGAAAGATAGATTAGATTAACAATAGAGAGATAGATGATAGATAGATAGACAGACAGACAGACAAATTGGCAGTGGAGACCCTGAGCAGGCAGGCACCCTACTTCTGATGATGGCCCAAGAACTGCCTGGAATGAATACTCTGGTACTTAATCACTATATTCATGAGGAACAGCGGGTGGCCAGTGAATGGCAGCTATCCATTTGGTCCTGCTATGTTCAGTAATATCAAAGAATGACACGCCAGTGACTACAGGCTTGCAGCTCATGTCTCAGAGCCAGTTTCTCATCTAACTCAGGTACCAGAAGCCATCACTGCAGCCAAGCCTCACTGGGAAGGAGACACTTGTCAAATACCGTAATTCACATGACCCTGCCATCCAGTGGCACTGCCTGCTCAGCAGGTTGCAGATGTTGACCTGGCTCAGGGCCTAGCACTGCACACACTGCCTGAGAATGTCTCACCCCAGCTACTCATCATCTCAACAGTCCTGGGTAGTGCGATCAACCCACTTCACAGATGCAGAACTGAGGCTCAGGGGGACGAAATGATTTCCAAGGCCATTCTTGAGATGAATGGGTCCCTAAGGTCCAGCTGACTCTGGACAGACAGGTCTTCCCACTAGACAGGGACAAGTGGTACGTCACTGTCCCCCACACCTAGTCTGTCCCCAAAGAAAGATGCTGATAATACCTTAAGCTGTGACAATAATTCTAAGAGAGTAGTCCCCAAATGCTTTAGGGGACTAGAGCATAGGTCAAGATTTCCCTAAGACACAAAGTCTTCTTAGGCCTTCCACCATTTAAAAAAATATCATTTCCCTGTGCCTCACCAGGTCTTGGTCACATTTCCCCAACACCTCAAAGTGGCCTTGAGGCTGTGATCTAGAGCCGGTAGGGGACACTAGAAAGAAAAAGAGGCCTGAGATGTACAAGAAATTGGTTGGTCAGTCTTGCCCTGTAGCCCCCACATGTATCAGTCCCCTGTCTGTATCAGACACTTCCAGAGGGCAGAGGTAAGCAGAGAATACCACCATGGATTCAGTGACAGGCAGACAGGGAAGGTCCCCAAAGTCGGGAGTAAGAGGTCAACCTTAGACCCCACCTCAAAAGGCACTGGACATTCATCTGATCCACCTTAACAATGTCACCATTGCAGCTGATGGCTGGGTGTGTCTATGACAAGCGTCCTATGGTACAGAGTCCCAGAAGCAAACACTTGCCAGCCTTCTGGCTCATCCCTGTTCCTCCCAGGAGAAGGAAACTCATTCCTATCAGACCCAGTGTCCTGGCCACACCTGTACGAGGTAAGGCAGAAGGTGAGGTAAGCATTGATCTGTCTCTGGTCCTGGAGAGAGGAGTCCAGTTCCATGAGTCCTGGGTTAGACATGCAACAGAGTGAATTAATGCATCCCCAGATACAAGCTGGCAGCCACTCGGCAGCCACCAAGTGCCACTGTGGGACCTTACACGAAGACTCGGTCACATAGGTTAGCAAGATTATTAGCGAGATTAACCCCACCCTACCCCCAAAACAGCCAAGATCCTGTCAAATAGACCAGTCCAGTGGCTTAGCAATTCTTTGCATTTTCATACTATCTTCAAGTAACGGCACAGAGGCCAAGGCTTCTGTAACCCCAAAGTAGGAGACCCGAGATGGCTATGCCCTCAGCTTCCTCTCTGTCAGGGTCCACGGAGGAGCCAGGCTTCTGGTTCTTCCTCCTTCGCGACCTCCCCCTGAGTACTTGACTCCACTCTGTTTTATTCCTCTCCCCTTGAAATTCCAAGTGGGAGGCATGCTGGGCCAAGCTGGATGCTGCAGATTAGATTGCATCTGTCTGGATATAAATAATTTACTGCTGGATGGTCAGGGGGAATTTAATTAGCTCTTGTTCTCCTGTAGAATCAGCCCACCACTGCTAAAACATTTCACTTTGAATTAGCCTGAAAGGGGCCAACAAGGCAAGGCTAATTTTATACACATGACGTCCCCCACAGCTTCTGAAAATACACATTGAGCAAGAGACACCACAGGGCCATGACTGGCCGCCCCAGTGTCAGGGGCTCTGGGCAAAGTCCAGGGAGAGCCTCAGGGTGCTCTTCTCCTGGCAGCCCCCCTCAGAGGAATAGGATGCCAAATAAAGTGAGTCATGGATGGAGGGAATGGAGGTGAGGGGGTAGATGAAGAATGCAGGTGAGGGATCCAGAACAGAGCCCAGGTAAGGATGAACATTAGAGTTTGGGTGGGGGCCAGGTGAGGGGCCAGGTGAAAGGTCAAGTGAGGGACAGGTGAGGGGCCAGGTGAAAGGCCAGGTGAGGGACAGGTGAGGGGC
>JANHMN010000002.1:2972928-3023736 GCA_030674055.1 Rhabdomys pumilio | reverse complement strand
CCCACCTGTAACTCCACCTGTAATTCTAACTGTAACTCCACCAGTGATCCCACCTGTAATCCCACCTGTTACTCCACCTGTAACCCCACCTGTAACCCCATCTGTAACCCCACCTGTAATCCTACCTGTAACCCCATCAATAATCCCACCCATAAACCTGCCTGTAACCCGCCTGTAACCCTACCAATAAATCCAGCATTTAGGAGGTGAGGACAGGGAGATTAGAATTTAAGACAAGCCTTGGTTACATAGAAAGTTTGATACCAGCCTGGACTAAATGAGATCCTGTATCAAAAACTCAAAATAATTAAATAAATCAGACTGCATTGTAGGTAGACACACACACACACACACACACACACACACACACATCGACACACACAAATAAAAAAGATATATAGATTATATCTAGGACTGTCTGAGATAGCCAGACACCTAAGACCCCACCCCACCCCATGACTTGGGGTGACTGCACCCCGCTCCATGACTGAGCATGGACTATTTGCTCTAGCTGTCAGTTTCTTGCCTACTTCTTCCCTGGCATTAGACAGGTACCTCACGATCACTGTGGCTAGCACCCCAAGAAATGAGCTTAAGCTTGTGGAACCACATGCTGAGCCCCACCTCCTACCACCCTGACCTGAGCTCTGACCGCCACCAGCTCAGCCCCGCAGACCATGGGTCCCAAGGCTCATTCCACAGGGCTGCTCCAGCTCTGAGAAGCTGCTCCTTGATCTTGAGCAGTCTTTAGCTAAAGGCCATCTCCCTGTCCTCTATGTATCACTGTGTCCATCGCTCCCTTTTGATAAAGACACATCCCACCAACAGCCTCTTTGACTTTCGTCACATGCTTCCAAATAAGCTCACATTTGAAGCAACTGGGGTTAGGACCCCAGCCCATCTTTCGGGGAACACTTCAAGTGATTGCCACCTTCTTCTGTCCCAGTGTTCCCCGGCCTCAGTGCCCCAAAGTGCCAGGTCTTCATGTGCTTCTCAGGAAACCATGGAAGGGAGCTGAATCCCTAATGTCCCTACACAGAGTCTCCCATTTTCTCTCTTCTCCCTGTCTCCTCTTCCTCCTTCCATCCCCTAATCATTCTGCCCCAGCTCTGCTCATCCAGGTCACAGTACAGAGAAAGAAGGGGAGAGAAGGAAGTAAGAGAACAGGGGAGGAGAGGGAGAGGAGAAGAGGAGGAAAGGAAGAAGGGAGGGGAGAGGCAGGAGGAGGGGACCACATGGACAAGGGGGGAGGGCACACGGTTCCTGGAGGGACAAAGGACTGGGGCTATGGGAAGCCAAAGGAGAAGTGTGGACTTGGAAGTGCTTTCTGGTCACTTCAGTTTGTCTGGCCTTGGTCCCTCCCCCAAAGCCATGCCTATTCCTGATCCTCAGGACAAGGGCCTTCAGAAAAGGGACCCAGGACAGACACACCCAGGCTCATCACAGACTGTTTAAAAGCAGTGGCAGGGTAAAAGGGGAAGTGAGCTGCCCCCTTGGGGACCGCAGGAGCCTGGAGGTTTGGGAGAACTTCTGTTTGTTCAGGAGGCAAACGAACACCTGTGCCAGACTCGCATTTCACACACAAAATAAGCTTCCAAAATCAGTCACTGCCCCTCAGCTGGAAAAGCACACAGCCGTACCTGACAGGCGGCTATGGCCCAGGGTTGTCTACCTCACGGGACCTCCCAGCTAGGATGGGACAGGAGACCATTCCTTCAGGAAAGAAGGCTGGAGGACCAGGTCCTGGTGAAGGTCACTCTTAAGGAGCCGCTGCCCTGCGGGTGGAGCAGGTGTGGGGCTGTCCACCTGTCTCACCAGATGCTCTGTGCCAGGCCCTCGGAGTCCACTGACTCTTTCTAACTAGAGGAGACATAAAACGCCAGGAATATTGGCACAGCCCTGGGAGAAAACGTCTCTCTGCAGATCAGCTCCATCAGAGAGAAGGACGTCAGGGACATGACCCCCAAACCTCGGGGCCATCTTTAAAAAGCCTCTGGGAGCTCAAGACAGTAAGTGGCTTGCTAGACCCAGCTAGGCATCCACCTTTCTACAGCACAAACATTCAGTGAGCAGCTTGCATGTGGACACCCCCTCCCTCACAGAAACATATCCCTTCTGATACCTAGGATGGCATCCCTCAAGTGTACCATGCTGCTGGGGCCTGTGGGAACAGGAAGTTGTCCTCTGTCTTTCTTGTTCCAGAAGCAAGGCACCCAGCAAAGCTCCCCATGAGTGAAAATCTGGGCAACAGCCATAGGCCCTGGGGAGTGAATATCCAGTGACACACACCCCCAGAAGCTCAGGTATATCTAGGAACCAGGGCTCGGGAAGTCATTGCTGGAGTGAGCCTATCTCAGAGGCTTCCTCTGGCTTGCCTGGGTACCATAACCAAGCTGTCATTGCAGTACTCTTGAGGACAGAAGCACACCAGCTCCAGGACAGTTCCACACTAGACAGAAGCTGTCTGTCGCTACTTTTCACTAATCTATGTACAACTCACCCAAAGGGCAGAAAAGACCATAGCAGGAAAGGACATTGCTCTGAGGTTCTGTGGAGGAAAGCGGGTAGCTGTCCTGCATCTCCATGCCTGCCCCTGTCTTCCTGTTTCTCACTGAGGAGTACCTAGAGAGAAGCAGCCACAGCCATGGCACATCTAGAATGTTCTCACAGGTAGGAGCCTTAGATGGAATCAAACAGCCAACCTGTCTACCCTCACTCCCTCCTACCCTCAATATTTCCTGACTCTTACCTACTCTTGCCCAACCCTTCTCAGTACACCGCTGGTCCCATATTCTACCCCCAAGCCTCCCTGCTTGCCCTCAGAGTCCCACCCACAGCTGGCTTTGCAAGAGCCACTGCTAGCTAAGTGGGACATGTAGATGTGGACCAGTGACAGACACTGGACCTTGGGGTGGCTCCCAGACAACCCACGTGGAGAGTCACCATGACTCTCGGGTAACAGGAGGAGAACAGTGCTCAGTGGAGGAGCACAAGGTCCTGAGTCAGGGACACTTGAGGAAGACCTTGTGTGTTGGCAGTACAGCTTGAGAGGCCCCACACAGTGCTGCCCTGTTCCTGGATTAACCAGACTGCACTGCCTGCACCGCTCCTACCTAAGCGTAGGATGACCCCTGCCTCCCCTGCTAACCGAAGCTTGCTTTCTGCTTCCCCCTCGGCTCTTTTGTTCACACCAGGTCTCCATTGTTTCTGAACACCGGCTTCTACACGGATGCGTGTTCGCACATGCGTGTCAAGTTTTACTCCGATCCTTAAATGAGGTCTTGGCTGAGAATCTACCATTCCCTGGTGGCCTCAATCTTGCAAAGATTGCTTTTTTAACGCTGTTAGGCCTTAATTCCAACAGGCTTCTTCTCCATTACTGAACCGGGTCAGTTTGCCCTGACACGGCCAGAAAATCTCCCATCTTAGCGGGGAGACGGCCTGGGAGGGAAGGCGCAGGAGCTGGGAAAGCCAAGCTTGGAACCCTCCCTTAATTCGATGAAATTCTGGAATGATCTAATTTCTGGGAGCAAGTGTGTCCTGATTACTGCAGATAACTTCATGATGTGATTCAGTCTCCGGCAAACACTCGTTTTCTTTTCTGTGTCTGGGTTTTCAAGCGATGGGATGGGGATGGCTGGTAACACAGACTCTCCCATTGCACCTGGCTGGAGTTCAGATCCCGGACATGAACAGAAGGTCCTGTCCTGGCCCGGTGCCTATCCCCCCATGGCAGGTCCGGTCTTGAGGGCCAGGAAAGGAAATTGAGGGAGGACAGCAGTAGCAAGCTCCGGGACATAAACCAGCTCCCTGCGGAACCCCAGGGCTCCAAAGCAGAGCATCTCAGAAGCTATTCATCAACCTTACTCCTTAGTCAGCAGCTTTGAGTTTCAGGGGACAGGAAGGAAACATGTAGTGGAGAGAAAAATCTCTGCTCACATCCCCAAGACCAAAGTTCCCTCTCACACCCCTGCAACACAAAACAATATATACACAGAGGTTAGGAGTCGTGGCCCTCTGCCCACTGCTTGCCGTTGGGAATAGAAGGGATGGCGGAGCCTAAGCACTGAGACCGTGACATCGTAAGGAGATTGCTTAGCCAGTAAAATCTGACTCAAAAGCATGAGGTCCAGAGTTCAAGCCCTGTATCCCGTGTAAAATGGCAGGCCTGCTGGCAGGCACCTGTAATCCCAGAACTAGAGAGGTAGAGATCAGAGGATCCCTGGCACTTGATAGCCAGACACTCTGGTCTGATCAGAAAGACCAGAACCAATGACAGATGTTGTATCAAAGGATGTAGATGGTTTCCTATGAGAATGACACCAGAGGTCACCCTCTGACCTCCACATGCATAAGCACACATGTGCACACACATGCACAGACACCACCACACAGTTTTAAAACTGTGAGAGCATTAAAGACTAAAGGAAGAGACCTAGAAGCCAAACCATCATTCTAGAAGGTTCTGAGTAGAGCTGTATAAAGAGCATGATGCCGGCAGCAGGGTCCTGGGGAGAACGGAGAGGGAGACAGCCTGTGGGGCCAGCATTTAGTGGGTGAGCCAGTAAATGTTAACTGGGTTTCAGTCAGGTGTCAACCAGGGGCCAACCAGGTCCTCTCATTTACTGGGCGAGTTAGTAAATGCTAGCCAGGTGTCGACCAGGTGTCAAGCAGGTGTCAAGCAGGTGTCAAGCAGGTGTCAAGCAGGTGTTCACCAGGTGTCAGCCAGGCCCTCTCCCACAGGTCAATCTAACAAGCATCTGTGTTAAGTCTCTGACTTCCATCCGTGCTGCTTCTCAGCCCCCAGCTTAGAAGCCTGCTCAGAGGGCACCTGGAGGGCCTCCCTCCATGTCGATGAGTTTGTGAGATCTGACAGAGCCTGTCTAGGAGAGCAGTGTGACAGAAGTCAGTGATTTAAATATAAAACGTAAATAAATATGATATCTAGTGTTGGGACTCTAGACACCAAAGGCCATGCTTTAAGCTTTCCCCCAAGGAACACTGCGTCCAGTCTCAGGTCCTGATATCCAGAGACCAGAGGGGCAGACAGTACCAGGTCTTCCCGGGCGACATGAGGAAGGTCTCAACATTGCCATCTTCAGCCCACCTTGACAGCCCTCAGAACCACGCCGGCACCTCCAGGGTTTCCACAAGCCATTCCCTCTAACTGTTGATGCTCTGTGAGTTTCACACTCTGCCAGAGGGTTTTGCTCACTGTGTCCCTGAAGAGGATGCCAGGCTCTGTAACATCAGCACATGCAATGATACGTCCAACCCCCTCCAGAATAACAACCCCTACTGCTGTCTGGAGGCATCACTCTGGAAGATAGAAACAGCTTCCCCCAAAACAAACAAACAAAATAAACAGATAAACAAAGACAGCCCAGTGCAACAACCAAGAGGTAAATTCAACTAGACCATACAAATCAATCACAGAGACATGTGGCCTCCCAGAGCAGACCCATCCTGCAGGCCTGGAGATCATCTCCCTCACCTAGGTTCCGCGTGTCCCCAGCTTGCTCACTTGGCATTCACCATGTGCAGAGAACTATCAGGCCCAAATGCAAGATGAATGCAGGACGACACACATTAATCCAAGGTCTGAATGCTAAAGCACAGAGACCATGAAGTCTTTGCTTTCACAGTTGTCCTTCCACAGCTATCTATAGAAGCTTCACTAAGCCCACTGTACAGACAAAGCCAGCATTCTGCCATGCTTTGGCCCCCACCCTATGCTGAACATAATCAAGTGGCCAGACCGTTATGGGAGACGGTGTGCCAACCAGACTGTGAAGGCATGGGCTGGTCCCTTGGTGCACGTAGACTGTGCATCCCAGAAACCTTCTCCGAGGAAGTGTAAAGCTACAGATCCTGGCCTATGGGCCAACAGCACCTCAAATCCTGCAAGAGCATAATGATGAAGACCGACCCGGTAACGGAGACATCAGCAGTACATGTGTAGGCTAAATATAAATATCATTGATTTGTCTGCCATCTTGAATTAGTCATTCAAGTCTTGTACTTCATCACCATCAATAATCATGAGCACGTCCCTAAAGAAAGGATGGTTGCAGTCAGTCCCAGGGGTGCATACCTAGAAATTCTGGAAACCTTCCAGAACATTCTCAGCATCATCTTGAGCAATCCAGAACCCTCTAGAGAGATCTGGAACCTTCCAGAGCAATCCAGAACCCCCCTAGCTCCTCCCTCTCCATCTGCTCTTCATTCCATACCCAGGAAGGAAAGCCAGCTCACAGACAGACCCGAGAGGCCCTCCTCCTTGTAAGTGTCCTGCTGTTTGGCAACTGACTGTGGCTCCAGGGTGATTTATTTAACCACTCCCAAATTCTTGTGCAGGGATGACAGTAAGGAAGCTTATTTGGAGGGCTGCTCCTACAGGTTACCTCCCACCTTGCCGCATCTGGCCCCATGGGTAGACTTGAGATTCACTTCCTCTCCAGATCAAAAATCCTAGGAGCTTCTCTACAGACCAGCAGGTGCCATGTCCCTATGGTGGCTCCTTCTCCAGGCTCCATGATTCTTATCAAAAGGTCATAGGGTGCCTGTAGCACCAGGCAGGGATCTGGAGTTCACACACACACACACACACACACACACACACACACACACACACACTCACCCCAGTAGATCCCCATGAGCCACTGAAATGGGAAGACCAGGGACAAGACATCCCACAGGGCCACTTGCCAGAAAGCCAGATAGGACAGAGTTCAAAGGCCACAAATGGCCTCATTCAGTCCCCAGAATCCCACGAATACTGACGGTAGAACTCTGAGGGGCTCTGAAGATCCGCCATGGTTCCTGCCTGCTGCTCGCTAAGAAGCTGAAGAGACAGGTGCACAAACACCCACCCAATCTGTCACCTTCCATTTTCCCTCACCAGTGCTGAATTCAGCTCCCAGAAAAGAGTGCTGAGGACAGTCACCCATAAGGAAGGCCCTGTGTGTCCTTCCTACAGATGTCCCACATGACTACTGCTGTGCACACAGCCACAAGCCACTGTAACAAGCGCCTGCCACACACACAAGCCCAGACTTTCCCCTCGCTATTGTCATTTGCTTAGCATAATGAACAACTCCCAAGATGCTCCAGGAGAGGCACACAAGACAGCTTGGGCCTCAGTCTCCTACCTGCCAACCAAGGAACCTATAAAACAAACTGTTTCCATTATAAAATGCTGGCCGATGTCATGGGTGTATAGATTTGCCAAAATGGTGACGCAAGAGAGTGCATTTGCCCACCCAGCTTGCTGCTGATGTGTCCCTGCTGAGGAGAAGCAAGGCTGTACCAAGGGGTAACAGGAGCCTGTTGGACCAGTGGCAGCCAAAAGAGCCTCAAGTCTGTGCTAGGAATGAGTGGGGGCTAGCCATTGAGCAGACAAGAGAGATACGATCTTCAGCGAACTTGGAAAAGGCTTTCAGTGTCTAGCCCTGCTCAAGGGTCAGAAACAAGAATTACACCCCACACCCCTCTTCAGTCCCTCTTGTTATTGTGTGGCCTCAAAGCTCAACATCAGCCCACAGGGATGGATGAGATGCCCCAGTGTTGGTGTGAGTAGGAAGACTAGAAGATGCTTTGCACAGGAGACCCAGGTAAGGCCCTCATTTGTCACCTAAGTCCCCCTACCTGGAATGTGTCCCCTGGCTCCACCTGGTGCTCCCATTATTACATCACTCTGATGAGTGTCCCACACTGGCTGCAACTAAAATGAGCCTCACCCCGTGGTCGACAGGAAACATACTACTCAGCCATCACCAAGAAACTCCTGGGCTACAGAGTCCCCAATTCAAAAGTGGCCAGCCACCCAGTCCCTACAGGGGAGTGGGCAGCCTGACCCCATGACACGGCACATGGGTGAACACTGCCTGTAGCTGGCCTCTTGTCCAATGTGTGTGATATATGATCGTATATAGGAATATGCTCACACAATATAAATACCCTGGGTCCCCCCATTGAACTTCAGCAGAGAGGACCATAGTAAGATCTCATGCAGGAAGAAGCCAACCCAAAGGGGTCCTGGTTGGCTTCCTGTTCTGCCACAGAAAGGCCTTGTCAGAGAGCACTGTCTCAGCACAGCTGCATAGCAGGCCTGCTGGAGCGAACCAACAGGTGTGGGGTGCCTCGGGTACTACTTCCCCAGCAGGTACAACCAAGCAGAAGCAAGCAGAGCACTGGGGTACAAAGCCAACAGAGACAGCCTCACACAGGCAGGCACGTCCTCCTCTTGTTAAAGGCCTTAACTTAGTTCTCCCGGCTATAATTATTTTAGCGTGGGAGATCAGTTCTGTCTCCAGAATCACACACTCCGAGGTCCTGGAAAATCCCCATTCTCTAGTTCCTTCCCTCCGTGCAAGAGCTGCTCAGGAACAGATGAAGGGGGCCTGGATGAAGGGCTTAATTCCTACCTGATGGCTTCCCTCAGAACAAGAGAGACCCGGCCACTGCACAGGCCTTGGAAGTAACCATGGTAACTCAGGGGAGCTTAAAACAGTAAGTTTATGAGTTTGGGGTTATCCAGTGCTTCGGAGGTTAGGTGCCAGCCTTCCTTTAAGATAACAGAGCCCCCGAATAACATGTTCTGGAGAACAGAGGGGACAGTACCCGAGGAACCGCCTCTACCTGCTTCCCGCCATGCCTTCAGCAGTGTCTTACCTTGAGCCCAGACACACACACCAAAATAGAAGCAAAGAAACAAAACGACAACAGATTCCTGGGCTGGGGATATCGGTCGGGGGTCCGCCCAGCGTGCACGAAGCCTTAGCTTCAATACTTATCAACACATCAGCCAGGTTTGGTGGCACATGCTTGTAAGGCTAGGACCTCGAAGGCAGAGGTAGGAGGATCAGAAGTTCAAGGTCATCCTCAGCTACAACTCCAGTTGGAGAGTCACCTAGTATATCAAACTGTAAAAATAAATAAGTAAATAAATAAATCTACATATATACATACATCATACATACATATATACATATTAAAAGATTCAAGAGGTCACTGAAAGAGTTCAAGTAGGCTTATCGAGGTCAATGTGAGCCACTGTCCCAGGACCACCCTTCTTTGAGCAGGGCACAACAGTAAGAAGGACACCCTCCCGCCTGTGGCTAGCTACGCCTCCCAAGGGCACATACATGCAAGCGTGCACACTGCCATCCGTCACCAAGAGAGACTGCCATAGCAGGCAGCACTGAAGTATGACCTCCTCAGTGGCTGCAGTGTCCATGGCTCGACAATGGCAGGGCCCAGCCCACCCCGTCTGCGCCCTGCACGCTGAGTTTATTACACACTGACTCTGAGGGGACAGAACAGCCTGTGTCATGGCTGCTTCGGTGGCCAAGGCTGGGGCTGTGAAAAGCGGAAGGATTTTTTTTTTTTCTTTCAGGGAAGAAAAATCCTACATGGCCCTTTCAGCCTTTCGGCGCACATAATTGTAGTATCCAAGTTAATGAAAGGCCTGGCCTGCTGGCTGGCTGAATAACCACTAATGCCACAGCCCGGGCCTCACAGGGAGCAGCTCCATCCCCGTGTGGAAATCAGACCACAGTGGGGTGGTGGCAGGAGGGGCGGCAGAGGAGGAGGGAAACACACAGAATAAAGAGCTCTTCCAGGAACGACAAGTCTCCCACGCGGGATCATATTGGTAATTAGCCGGTGGGAGGCCCGCGGAGCGCTGGCATCTCCTCACCACAAAGACAAAGTTTCCTTGAGGAACCTGCCAGCATCTTCAAGGTACTGAAATAACACAGAGAACAAATGAAGAAGAATGACTTGGGGTTTGGTGGCTGCTTTAGAAGTCTGGCGGCTGGCGGGTTCTCGGGGGGGGGGGGGGGGCCAGACATGCAGAGAGGTCAAGGGGGTCCAAGAGGCAAACTTGCACATAGACAAGCACGATATGATATATGCACACATATGTGAGGGCAGGAACGCACGGGTGATTGTAAACATGCACGTGTGTCAGCTCCCCGCCCCCCTCCCCCCGACATGCAGGATGCATGTCCTCATATCTGCACGCACACGCATGTGTGTCCCTTTACACACCTAGCCGTGCATGTACACCCTGGAGTTGTGGCTTCCGTATTGGCCAGATGCAGAGAATAAACAGAATATAAAGGTGATGCTGGAAATCTCCCCTAAGTCCGCCATTGTGAACCACATTAGCAAGAAGACAGGGGACCTCCAGGCCCCGACTCTGGTAGAGTTCAGAGCACGACAGCTTCCCTCACAGTCTCTTCTGGAATCTTCCATCCCATGCCAAAGGAGGATCTTGCTTAAAGGCCCTGGGGTGCAGTCTGGCAGGGCTGTCTGAGTGGAGGTGACGGATTTATCCCAACCATCCTGCCTCTTAACAGCCTCTCTCTCCTCCGAGCCTGCACAGCTTTAATTGTCCATCAGGCCGGTCAGAGTGGAGTCATAAATCTTTTCTCCCTGCTGCTTGACCTCCAATGGCTGCCCCTCACCAGATCCTACCTGGAGAGCTGGCTTGAAAGCACAGAGGAAAAAATGGGGATGAGGCATCAGAGGTCACAGACAGGAGGGGTCACAGACCAGGGGGTGGGGGGGGGACTTAAGGCTGAGTTCTGCTGCTGCTGTGACTTAAGAGTAACACTGTGGCTGGAGACTGTCAGGACCTCTGCTTCCAAGGCACTGGCTGGATATGGCTGGTGCAATGCCTTTTGAACACTCCAGGAAAGAACACTGGACCTTGGGACATCCCAGAATTCCCTTGGCTAGCTGCATAGCTAAACAGTCTAGAAGGAAAATGCTGGCAAAGAAGGTTTCCCTGCTCTCCTCCTGGTATGGTGGGGCCTAACATGATCCAAGGACTTTTCGGTGAGTCTGGAGAGCCGTGCACCTGGAAGCTCAGCTCGCCTCTTTCCCCCTCCAACAGCACAGATATCTTCTGTAATTCCAATATACGTTAATGTGCCTCAAAGTGCTGAGTCGTGGATGATTACCCAGACTCCGTTCTCGGCTTCATTCCCTAGCACTGATTTACTTTACAGAAAGCCATCCTTGGGGCCTGCGGCTTTCCAAGGTAGGTCTTGTGTGTCCTCTTCATGGGATTTGAGGGAAACATACCAAGGAACGAGGAGAGATTTGTTCTCTGGAAAAGAGGCAGACTGATAAAAGAATGAAAATCAGTCTGAAGGAGGGGTACCTTCAACATAAAATCCAATCCCCCCTTAGTCCTGTCTGTTCTGTGGAGATCTCTATTTCAAAATGGAAGCTCATCCTAAGGTGGCCCGTGACATCACTGCTGCTGAGGTATGGATGGGGCAGAAAAGCCAAGCCAACCGTCACACAGCTGTAACTAAACCTGCATTTTCTAACTTAAGGCAAACTAGTCTGGAGTCCCTGCCAGGGGATGGTACACAGTCAGAAGAATGCTGAATACATGTTTGTTCTTCTTGATTTAAAAAAAAAATTTATTTGTGTATCTGGCACATGCCTGAGTACGTAAAATTCAAGACACAACTTCAGGCATCCTTCTCTACAATGCTGCCCATCACCTTTGAAAGGGGGTCTTTCATTGCCCTGGACTTCACCAGTTAGGCTAAAATGACTGACCAGTAAGCCTGAGGGTCCTCCTGTCTCACCTCCCCACTGCTGGGCTTACAGCCACCTGCCACCATGTCCAGCCTCTTACATGCATCTCAGGGATTTGATCTTGGAACCCATGCCGACACCGCAAGTGCCTTATGAGCTGGGGCACCTCTCCAGCCTCTATTTGCCTTTCCTAAGTGGCCTAGGATGAGGTGCAGAGTGAGAAAGAGAAATAGACACTCTGACAGACAGCCCTCTGACGGTCATCTCAAACCCTGTAACCGGAGCTTTAGAGATCAGGGAAAGAACAGTGCCCCCACCAACAAACACATCGTCATCACCGTCCGGCTTTAGTCCCTGTCTTCCGGGCACCACTGAAGGCATGCAACTGTCTTGGTATCAAGCGAGCTGCCTTGTGGGCTGTCAAGGAGTGCTGATTGCAACACTGTGCCACTGACAACCATAATTCTCACCTTAAGTCCCTCTGGCTCTTCTCTTTCCTGCTAAGATTCCAAAGTACTTGACTAATGTACCCTCGGCTAGCACCGCCTCGAGGCCCCATTACAGGCCTTTAGAGGGAATGCAAGAGGAAGCTTGAGAGCCCGTGCCCACCCGCAGTGCGCCAACAGCCTGTGTGGGCAACCCCTGTGGGACTGCTTCCCCCTGTCTGTCGCTGCATTAGCCACCCCACCCCCGACTGAGCTTAATGGTATCCCCTCAGTGAGGGAGAGTCAATATCTCAGAGAAGTGGGCAGGTTCTCTTGTTTATTTCTAATGGGTCTCTCAGAGCTATGTTTTGCTTTTTCATGTGCTGCGTCCCGAGACCCTGAAAACATCTCCATGCTGTGAATGGGGTGAAGTGGATTCACTCAGCTTGGGAGGAAATGTCTTAGCAGCATCTCACGGGCTCAGGAGTCCAGGATGATGGGGATGGTGGTCATGATATTATTTTCCTCCCAGCTCGCCATGACCAGCACCCCATCTCCATAAAAAGCCAAGGCACCTACTTCCTTACCAGCTCCAGATGTGGTTTTCTTGATTCCCACCAGCAGAGGAGGCGTGAGGCATAACCAGAGGACATACTAGGGGACGGGCAGAAGCCTAACCTCTTGGGCACAGTGTCCAGAGTGACCCCAATGCACAGGTCTTCAGACGGGACCTCACATCACCTGCTCAGCCACGGGGTGCTCCGGAACATGAGCTGCTAGGCTGTAACCTGGAGACACCCACACCCTTAAGTCACCAGATGAAGGAAGGGTCATCTGGCACCTCCACCTTACCTATACTGAAATGCCGAGCACCCTGTGTGGTCACCTGTGCGGTCACCTGTTAGGTCACCTGTGCGGTCTCCTGTGAGGTCACCTGTGAGGTCACCTGTGAGATCTCCTGTGAGGTCTCCTGTGAGGTCACCTGTGAGGTCACCTGTGCTCACCTGTTAGGTCACCTGTGAGGTCTCCTGTGCGGTCACCTGTGAGGTCTCCTGTGAGGTCTCCTGTGCGGTCACCTGTGAGATCTCCTGTGAGGTCTCCTGTGAGGTCACCTGTGAGGTCACCTGTGAGGTCTCCTGTGAGGTCACCTGTGCAGTCACCTGTGAGGTCACCTGTGAGGTCACCTGTGAGGTCTCCTGTGAGGTCACCTGTGCAGTCACCTGTGAGGTCACCTGTGCAGTCACCCAGAGCTACTTTAAAACAGCATTATCTTGTAATCGGGAAAATTCTGAAGCTTCTCCTTCATCCCTCATGTGGCCTGGCACATGCTTGTTCCTCTTCCGCCTCCACACAAGCAGGTGCCTCCAGCACAGAGGAAGATGGCAAAGTCAGTCTACACCAATGGCCCTGCTGCAGGCCAAGTCTCAGCTGAGCACCGCTGGCCTCAGTGATCACTGTGAGAGATGTGGTCAGTAATCTTGTGTCCCAATCTAACAAGAGGCTGATGCCAACCAGTCAGGGCCAGATGACTGTCCCTGCACAGACCACAGCACCACCACGCTAGGCTGTGCAGGCCATCTCCCACAGGCTCTGCGGTCTTGTAAAATGTAGCTCATGCGCAACTGTTTCACAGAACTGTCCCTCTAACTGTCCCAGGTAATCGGCATTTTTCCTTTTCCTTTTTCTGTTTTTCGTGTGTATGTGATGCTCTCGCGTGTGTGTGCGTGTGCGTGTGGGTGTGCGTGTGCGTGTGGGTGTGCGTGTGCGTGTGCGTGTGTGTGTGTGTGCGCGCACGCGTGTGTGTAGGGGAATGTGTGGGGGTGGGGTTGCAAATCATGTGTAGGCTGATATCTAGATCATTCTTCCACCTTATTCACTGAGCCAGGGTCTCTCAATCAAACCCAGAGCTCACCAATATGGCTGGTCTCCACAGTCAGTTTGTTCTGAGGATCACCTACCTCGGCCTTCCAAGGCTGGAATTGCAGCAGGCTACCATAGTCACTCAGACTCTCCCATGTGTTCTGGGGGTCTAAACCATGCTCCTCACACTTGCACAGTGAGCACTTTAACCACTGAGCCATCTCCTCAGCCCAACAGGAGATTCTTTGAGCTGCCTCACCATTCAGTCTCAAGGGAAGGGCCATTGGTCAACAGTTCATTACTACAGCTAATAGAAAAGGGGGCCAGACTAAGCCTTTGGGTGGCGGTGGTGGCATGTGGGTTAGGACACTAGTGGAGCCCATCAGGGACCTCACAGGGGCCTCACGGGGGCCTCACAGGAACCTCATACACACTGAAATGAAAGCACCGTCCTCAGTTTCCTCTCCCACCTTAGATCTCACAGTGATGGTAATTCAGGGTCTGCACGGTGTGTGGCAACCTCCTCTGAACTATGAAGAGGTCACCCTGAGCAACTGGAGGTGTGGTTCCCTGACAGAGGACTTGTCTGGCATATGTAAGGCCATAGCTCCATCCCCAGCACAGCAAATAATAATAATTAGTAATAATAATAATAATGTTTTTAAGTCATTCTGATGCTTCTCTGATGGGAACAGTGTGCACAACCCCTCTCTCTGCTGCAACCATGAACAACAAAACAGGATGTAAGGCAGGTGTCACCTCAATCTAGACCCTGGGGTGTTCCCTGGCACCTAATTACAGAAAAAAATAGAATTTTCATCAGGTGGTGGTGGTGCATACCTTTAATCCCAGCACTCTGGAGGCAGAGGCAGGTGAGTCTGTGAGTTCAAAGCCAGCTTGATCTACAGAGTGAGTTCCAGCACACCCAGGACTACTCAGAAACATGTCTTGAAAAACAAACAAAAAGATAGAATTTTCTCTTCCCCCTCTTCTCTGAACTTAATAAGGATTTTAAATTATTAAAGTTTAGTGAGAAATTATTTATTTTTATTATTTTTAACTATACATATATGTGGGGAGGGCATGTGTATATGTCTATGAGTGACCATGAAACACAGAGGTGTCTGATACCCCTGGAAATGGAAGTATAGGCAGGTGTGGGCTGTCTGATGTGAGTTCTGGGAACTGAACCCAGGTCATCTGTGAGAGCAGAGTTCATTCTTAACTGCTAAGCACTAAGAAATCATTTAGAACTGTAAATCTTGTCTCAAACTGAATCCAGCTTTTAAAAAATTATTATTTTATGTACATGGATGTTTTTGCCTGTATATGTTTGTGCACCATATGTATACAGTGCCCTTCGAGGCCAGAAGAGGGCATTGGATCCCCTGGGACTGGAGTTAAAGATGGAATGAGCCACCATGTAGGTTCTGAGAATAGAACTCTGGTCATCTAGAAGATTGGCCAGTGCTTTTAATTACTGAACCATCTCTCTACCCCCCTGAATCTGTCCTTTTTAAAAACACATGTAAAGCTCCTGTCTTTGGGCATCAGTGGATTTTATAGAGAAACTCACCTGAAGAGCAGCCAGTTTGCCTGTCCTCATTCCCCCTGCCTAAGAGAAAATGCTTGTGGTTCAAGGCCCATTGCATGAACTTCCACTTTCCTGGTACCTAAGACACACATTTTGAAGACAGTAGGGACAGACACACCTGCTGCCTTCATTTTTAAGTCAAGGCTGGTGACAGGGACAAGGGGACATTAGTGAGCAGAGCCACGGCCCTTGGTGTCTGACCTGCTCACAGACAGAAACCTGAATGGATCTTGGGTCTGCACTCAGCGCTCTCAAGTGCCCGACAGCAAAGGACCTCGTGTGAGGTCACGCAATTCGGGTTTGTTTGTTTAGGCGAAGAGAGTTCAAATCAAGACTAGGTGCCTTGGAGAAAAAGGCACCCGGGGTCCACCTCTGGTACAGAAGGTCTCTGCATAACCTCAATTCCCCATCCCCCACCGTATCAAGAGGAACCACAGAGAGTTGGAGGTAGCACCTGTCTGGATGAAGGCAGTTTCTTTACCTGTAAACAGGACTGGTTTCTTTTAAAAGGTATGTGGTGGCCTTCAATGTGTTGTTCCCCATCTGACCACTCGGTCCCCAGTTGGTGGCACTGTTTGGGGAAGTTTAGGAGGTGTGCCCTTGTTGGAGGAAGTGTGCCACTGAAGGTAGGTTTCTAATGACTCCTCTCTGCTTCCTGCTTACAGGCCACGATGACCGCCCTCAGCTTCCTGCTTCCCTCCAGGCCTTTGCTCCACCTTCCTGGATTCAGTAACTTCAAATAAACTCATCTTTCTACAAGTTGACTTTGGCATGTTTGCAGCAGGGATGGCCTACCAGCACGTGAGGTGGTGGCATTCCCGCCCAGGTGGCGGACTAACAGCCAACGGAGACCGCACACACAGAGGAACATGTAGCAAGGAGAGCGACTCTCCACCATGCTCCTGTCCCTGAGACACTGATGAAAGGTCTCAGTCTGTACAATGAGTGAAGCTGTAAGTGGGCAGAACAGCTCTAGAAATGTGCATTGGATTCTTCTGCTAGGAATGTGTCTTGGCCTTAGGTAAAGAGAACTTGAAGAACTGGGAATGACTCTTCTGTTTCAGGGCCTAACAGAAAACTGAAGACCCCCTCAGTGGGAGTTAGAAGGAGCCTCTCTCTCAGCCGGGGGAGGTAGGAGTTGGCTGTGTACGGTGCAGGACTGGAGACTGGATGCAAGAGAAGGGTTTTTTTTCCCGTTTCTACCTATAAAGAGGTTTCTGGAGTCCACAACTCCCTTCTAAGAGAGAGAGAGAGAGAGAGAGAGAGAGAGAGAGAGAGAGAGAGAGAGATTGAGAGAGAGAGAAAGCCTGATGAGGGAACAGCCAGCTCATCCTTGTCTCCTGTCACCCTCTCTTGTTTAGCCTGTGTCAGGGCCTCCCTGCCAAGCAACCAAGAGAGATGGTCAACAAACGCAGGAGGGTACAGGGAGCTTGTGCCTCAGACCTCGAACCAGCAGCAGCCAGATGACATACAGCCAGGGCAGCCAAGAAGAACAAGAGCCTAGGCCCTTCCCATAGAGCTCTGTTTGGCTTTTGGAAAACACAGAGATGAATATCTCGAGTCTGAAGACTCCATGGACTCAGATCCCATTAAGACTTTGGCTTTCTTAACAACAACTGTCAACTTGACATGAACCTAAAGTCACCTAGAAAGAGGGAACCTCGACTGGAAACTGCCCAGATCAGCTTACCCTGTAGGTGTGTGTACAGGACTTTGTCTTACTTGCTAATTGACACAGGAATACCCAGCCCCACTGTCGGGGTTGCCACTCAGTGGCCGTTCTGGGCTTTATAAGAAAGGTAGCTGAGCAAACCAGAGGAAGCAAGCAGCATCCCTCCATGGTCTCTTCTGAGTTCTTGCCTCAGCTTGCCGCAATGGTAGACATAATAAATGTAAGATGTAATAACCTCTTCTTCAGACCTCGTTGGATCTGAGTTCCATTCCCACAACAGAGAAGTGGACTAGAAAAAAAAAACGCAAAAACGAAGCCCATAGTCCTTTCTCAAGCCTCTTGCTGGCCATTCTGCACAAAGGACCCTTCACCGTGGCTCCTGAGTTGGTTCAGCCTCCCCCTCTCTCTCCACATTGCAACCTCTGTGCAGATACAATGTGTGTGCACCTGAGCCTACCCCAGGCTGCCAGAGGCAACATTGTCACACGCAGTAACAGATCTTAATGCTCTTCATTATCTCAAGGCACCTTCTGAGGCATGTTTTGGTGTCAAGTGAGTGTTGGGGAAGCTGTGATAACACAGTAATTTACTGAGAGCAGTGCTCTGAAGAGCGTGGTTATCAGATGCATCGGATGGGTCCCCAGGCACCCATGCCAGAGCACTGGTCCTCTAGCATGGAGCAGGCCCTGCAGCTCACCTAAAAATCACCTCCCTTCCGACACTGGCAGCTAGCTACCCTGACTCTCAGGGGTAGCACGGCAGGGAAACCCCAAAAGCATCCATCCAGCCCAGAAAGCACGGGGTGCTCGGAGAAGGAGACGAAGCAGAACATAAAAATTAAACAAGAGACCCTGCTGCCTCAAATGGCAGCTGACTTCAGAAAGGCAGCAGAAAACAAGATGTTTAGGCTGACCTGAATGTTTCATGAACCTGTGAAAATGCTGGGCTGCTTCAGGAGAGAATAAGGGGAGGCGGGCAGCTAATCAAAAAGATGTTGATACAAATGGGAGGTGTCTGTGAAGCTGGGGCCCACGCAGGCAGGAAGGCCTGCTGCAGGCGAGGACTCGGGGAGAGGCGGGCTCCCCAGCAGAAACAGCTCCACGAAAGGGGGAAACTTTCTAGATGGTTTCTCCCCCTCACTTGTTCAAAAATAAAAAATTCCTCACCGCACGCACGTCAGCTGCGTGCCAGGCTCCATTTGTCTTTATAACAGAGTATCAGGCAGGAGTGAAGGAGATAAATAAACAGAAAGAGTCAACCGACCAAACCTCACGAGCTCACAGACGGACTGTGGGGGGTGGGGGGAGGGGGAGGTGAGCCTCCTTCCGAAGTCACTCAGAAATAACATTTCAATCTTGAACCATGGACAGATTCACCTCTCATGCCCCAGATGATCCCCCCTTCCCCCCAATGGAATCGGCACTTCTGGGTATGACAGACGCTCTGCTGGTCCAAGCCTTCCCGTTTAACTCTACAGCCCATTCAGGGCCAAAAGATGTTCTGCACTGAGGGGGGGGGGCAAATCAATCAGACTCTTGCCCTAAGGAACAGACAAGTACCAGGATGCCAGATAGAAGATGGCACAATGAAGGCCAGCCAGACTCTGTTGAGCCAGCTTAGCTAAGACCAGGCACTAAGAATGGCATCTTCTCTGCCTTCCTAGTCCGTCCCCACGCATCAAATAGCCCTTCCATCTCTCTTTCGTGGCTGCCACAAGACCACACACTGGGGAATGATGCCCAGGAGACCTCCTTGCGGTAAATACTTTTGCTCTGGCCTGGACCACCCTGACCCTGGTGGCATGGAGACTCCTCCTGTCCCTCCAAGCAGGATGAGGACTAATAACCCAGGGTCTCAGTGTCCACAGGACACAAACAGGCAGAGGTGGCAGAAGAGTGGAACGCGGCAGCTCGGCCCTAGCTCTGTCCTTGGTGCTGCCGCCCTCTGTGCGGCTGCGTGGCGGGTCGGCCTTTGCTCCTGACCAGCGTCCGGTCCCTGCTGAAGGGCAGTAAATTCACCCAGGCCCGCTGCGACTCTGCCTAAGGTCCTGGGGCCTTTGCAGCGAAGGTGGAGGCGCAGCATTGCTAGAGGCTCGATCTATGGGGACTTTCCTGGACTCTGGGCTCTTCCTATAGACCCAAGACAATCTGGTTGCTTGGGCCCCAGGCCTCCGGGAATGATGGTACAGGGTAATTGTCAGGGTTCTCTTTCATTTGCGAGAGTAGTGGGGAGGACGAGAGGGGACGGGAGGGGAGGAAGGTTGAAAACGTTGATCTGTACCAGAAATCCTCAGGGCTCAGGGCAAACAGCCTGTACGGCCTGACCAACCCTTCCCCCCCACTCCCGCCCCCCGGCAAGCAGCTGCCTCCCTAAGAGCATCTAATGGGGTCTGGTGCGCCCCCTTCGGCTCTGCCTCTCCTCCCTAGCCTCCTATGGATTCCCCATCTCCCCCTCTACAGCCCAGCGTCCTCAGAGTTCCAAGTCCAGCCGGGAAAGGAGGGGTTAAGCGCTGCTTCCCCGAGTGTGCAGTGCGCTTAGCTCCCACGCAGGGAGGCCTCTGGTCCCCGGGGAGGGCGGAGGCGGTAGCTCGATCCTCCCTCCGGGCCCACGGGAGCTCCCCGCCCTCGGGAGACAGAGGGGCTGGCCCTGAGAAGGCGCCCCCTGCCCCCACGCACCCACCCTACAGGGGCCCTGACCACCTCGCAGTCTCCAGCTCCTCTCTTCCACCAGCAGGCGCCTTCTCTACAACTTTCTCCCTTCCCAGTAGTCGCTCACCTGGAGGGTCTGGTTTTAATTAGTGTAATATCCCCGTTACCAGCGCAGCCTGATTAAGACATCCGCCCCGATCCGCGATGCGCACATAATGAGCTCTCTCTGCCGTAATGTTTGTACTTTTTTTTTCATTATTTTTTTTTTTTTGCAGACCAGTAAAACCAAAGCTGATTTCTGCTGAAAGACCTCATTACACGAGACCCTATTCCATCAGCCCCGTACCTGCTCTGGACCCCAGACTCCCTGATGCGCGCCCGAGGCATCCCCAGCTTAGCCGGCGTTTGTGAGAGAAAATTAACGACCCTGAGCGCACCAGAAGGTACTTCACCTCCAGCTGGAGGGAGGAAGAGATTTGCCCAGAAGAAGAAAGGATCCCTCAGTCCCTGTCCTTAGCTTCCACTGTGGGTGTCTCGCACATCGAGAGACTACCGGCGCCACCGGCGTCCTTTTTAAAAGTGACCATTAAATAATTAAAGTGCGTCTGAAAAGCAGAATCCAAAGGGGGGGAGTGGGGATGTGACTCTGCCATCCTGGACTGTCCTCACCTCGCTGCCCCCACATACACTAGCCCACATCAGTGGGCTTCGTGATTAGCCAACCAACCCCCAACCTCATGTGAGACCCAAGATTCTGGGTCTGTTCCAGCTGTCTAATAGGGTCTCGATGCCCCTCCGTGCTGGTCGCTGCGCCTTGCTCCGGGTACAGACTGGGTGCGGGACCTGGGTGGCCAGGACACTGAAGGGCTGCATGCCAATGGATAGGGGCGAAGCTTCATCAGGGAGCTCCCAAAGGACCGTCGGCCTGAAGCCACCCCTGACACCTCTCTCCTGAAGAGGACAGCCCCAGGCGAACCCCGCTGCCTCCCGGAGCCATTCACTAGTCAGAAAGTTTGGGCTAGGGTTGTGCAGGCCACCTTAGCAAAGCTTTTCAGCCAGGCTGTCCCAGCCCTGTAGCTGTGCTGAAGCGAGCAGTAACCTCCGATCCTCGCTCATGCCTCTGGGAAGACTCGGCCCCGAGCGCCCCCCAGCTCGCGGACTGAGCGCCACCCGCGCCTGTTCCACGCATGCTGGGGCGCTGCGGGCCCTGGTCCTCCCGAGGGAGCTGAGAAGGACCCCAGTCCTCCCACAACTCCTTGGGGTCATCAGTCCCTCGGTTGGCTCTCCTCCTTCTGGACCCCAGCAGCCCTCCCGAGCCTGTGGGTGGCCAGTCGCACAGCGCATCAGGGTCGCCAACCCTGCTTCCAGTCCGGAGGGTTGGGGCCGCCTCCCTGATGCGCCCCGCGGGCCGGGATCTCCGCGCGCCACGGCTTCCCCCCATCCTGGGAGTTCCCAGAGCCGGGCATTGTGCCGCCGCCGCCGCCGCCGCCGCCACGGGCACGCAGCGCGCGGGACTCCCCGTGTCTCCATGGAGCCTGACCCCGGGCCTTCCCATTCACAAAATCTCCCCTCTGGTTTCCCGGCGAAGCTCGGAGCACCGAGCCGCGACCCCAGGCCTCTCAGAACTCGGGAACCCCGACCCCGCGCGCGGACCCCTGACCCCCAAGGGCGCCACCCCATCCTCGCGCGACC
Source organism: Rhabdomys pumilio (assembly GCA_030674055.1). NCBI lineage: Eukaryota > Metazoa > Chordata > Mammalia > Rodentia > Muridae > Rhabdomys > Rhabdomys pumilio. Next base: position 3,002,283 of record JANHMN010000002.1, on the reverse strand, counting down.
TCAGGTCTGTCCCCAGCCACGCTCCGCAGCCCCGCGTCCTCTCCAGCCCCGCCTCCCACTGCGGGGTCCGTGCGCCCCTCCCCGGGCCGTGCCCACAGTCCCAGCCGGCCCCTCGCGATGGTCGTGACCGAGGTGGAAGCCCAGGGTCTGGCTACTCACGGGTTCAGCGTTCCCCGCGGCAGGTGACGGGGCTCCGGCGGCCATGCCCCGGCTGCATCCCGGCCGCCCAGGCGAGCCGGCGGCAAGGGGCGGGAGAGGCCGGGTTGGAGCGGCGGTGGCGGCCGCGGCGTCTCCGGCGACCACGCGAGCTGCTGTGGCAGGCGCCCGACTGCTGTCCGAGGAGGTTTCCGCTGGTTCCGGAGCAACGGCTCCGTGTCCCCGCTCCGCTTGCCTCGTCGACTCTCTCTCTCTCTCTCTCTCTCTCTCTCTCTCTCTCTCTCTCTCTCTGCCACCCCCCCTCGTTCCTCTGGCTGGCTCGGCTGAAGCGAGAAGGCAGCAGGAGCACGCGGCGGCGGTGGCGGTGGTGGCGGCTGCACGGGCGGAGCGCGCAGCTCGGCGAGGGAGGGAGGGGGGCTCCGGCGGTCGCGCGGCCAGAGAGGGCGGCGGGGCAGGGAGGGCCGCGAGCCAGCTGAATGTGGTCACAGGATCCCTAGAGTCCCAGCTCCAGCCTCGAAGAACAGGGATGCGTATGCGATGAGACTTGCAGGGCACCCTAGAGCTCAGTAGCAGCTGGGTTCCTCCGAGCTCACCACCACCACTGTGGTCTCATCTCCCCTTCCTCCCTCCCTTCTTTTGGGCGATCTCAGTGTAAGTCATCACTAGCGACACTTAGCAGGACCCCTGCACCCTCATTCTGCTGGGATTGGTTCCTCTCGCTCTGCCCAGGGGTCCCTAGAAAGACTTGGTCGCTGAACGGCAGGAATGAATGTCCCCTCCCCCACACCTCTCCAGCTAGTCTGCAGCGCCCGCGCTTACTGGCCGCTGGGGAAGACCCTTAATAGGCCTGGAGTTCCATGCCTTGCCTTCCTGAGAATCACAGGGCAGGCAGGGAGACAGGAGGCCTACCCTGGAATGGGACACGGGGAGGACACACTTGTCCCTGCTGATAATCCTATGGCCTTAAATGTTTCCAACAAAGTCAGTAAGGAGAGCCTAAAATCAGAAGAGTTCCAGCCTCAACACAAGGAAAGGGAGCCTAGCATGGTCTGAGGTCTGGTGTCTCTAGTCTTGGGAACCGAAAGAGGCTGGGAGGAAGGCATTGCCTCTAAGCTGTTAAGATGAGACACAGGTATAACAGTCAGCCCCTGGCATTCAGCTCCAGAGGTGAGCAAAGAGCCTAGTGATTCCCAAAGGCTTGGCTTGGACTGGATCCAACTACTGTTATATATAATAGACCAAAATAAAAGACAACCACCACGCAGTGCCTGGACTTGGGGATCTGTACTCTCAAAGGACATTTGCAGTCAAAAAAAAAAAAAACAGATTTTTTTAAAAAGCCTGATACAGGTTGCTGGATGCTGTTTGTAAAACAATCAGCTTCTTTCTTGCACCTAACTACAGCTTTCAGTCTGAAGCACATACCATGGAGCCTGGGGCTCTGTGGGTAGGAAAACTAGGCAGAGTAGAGAAGAGAGAGAATAAGAATGGCCCTGAGGTACTCACTGGCTCGCTGGGCTGCACAATGCCTTCCCTACAGTCAGTGTCCAAGCTAAGTGGCTGTGCCTGCTCAGGAGCTTTTAATTCTGGTCCTTCAGCCTGTCTGGGCCATTGATCTGTGTCGCCCAGTGGGAATCGCGTGCTTTAGAGGAAGTAAGCAGCCTAGCCCTGCAACTGAATATAAGTGCCTTGTCTCTGGGATAGTCACAAGGGTCCCTGAAATGGCCCCAGCCTCAAATTTGAGATGGCACAGCTCTGTCCCCACAAACCAGCTGTTTCTCTCTGTGTGATCTGGTGACCCAAGCTTTCCTGGCATGGGATTGCTGGCTAGGCCCATCAGTACCAATCACTAACCTGTCTCGCCTTCCTGGGCTAACGGTGACTCCCTCCTGGTTCTTCTCCCCTGAGAGCCCTTTCCCTTTGGTCCAGTTCCTACTGCCCTTCTGATCCTGCTCTTGGAGCCCTCCCAAAGACCAAAGTCTGGTTCCCCATACTGCACAAGCCGTAAGCTTCAAGTGGAAGGGATGAGGACTGTCACACACACACACACACACACACACACACACCTACCTCTGGAGGCCATTCCCAGAAAGGTCTGCAGGTGGCACCAAGCCTTCTTCCAGTCCCCAGACAGGTTCCATCCAAACAGAGCAGTCAGCCACTCAGAAAGCTGGGTACTAAACTAAAGCAGGCACCTGTAGCCAGGGCCAGCCACATGGCCTGTCCAGTAGGTTATCCCTCAAGAATAAGCCCCAAGGCATATGCCCCATGGGCCTAGAGGACATCAAAGGATCTGCCTAGAAAAGGGTGGCAGAGCCTGTGGATGTATCTCTATGTTGAGATTAACAAGGGTGTTATTTCTAGATATGTGTGTGTGTGTGTGTGTGTGTGTGTGTGTGTGTACAAGTGAGTGTAAGGCCCTTAGAAGCCAGAAGATGGAATCAGATTCCCAATGGCTGAAGCTATAGACAGTTAAGAGCCTCCTTACTGGATGCCGGAAACCAAACTCTGGTCCTCTGGAAGAGCAGGAAGTGCTCCCAACCACTGAGCCATCTATGAAGCCCCGTAGAAACTTTGTTTTTAATATGAGAATGTAGAAGATCCAAGAACAACTTCCTGCGACAGCAACTAGGAAATAAGCAAAGATGCCACTCAAGCCATTACAGTACCACAGCTCACCCTCAGAAAGATGCAGGGAGGCACAAAAAGAGACTCTAAAAGTATTGTGACTGTCAGTCTGTCAGGATCTAGACTCTCATAGGAAACTGGTATCTAAGTGTGACCCTAGAATACATTCCTCATGTTACAGTGACCCCCAACCATAAAATTATTTCCATTGCTACTTCATAACTGTAATCTTGCTACTGTTATGAATCGCAATATAAATATCTGATGTGCCGCCCCTGTGGGATGGGTCTCCACCCACAGATTAAGACTGCTTTAGAGGGAACTGAGCTGGGAAGATTCACCCTCAATAATGGTTGATACTATTCTATGGGCTAGGGTCCTCAACTCAGTAAAAGAGAGGAACAGAACTGAAGACCAGTACTCATCTCTCAGCTTCCTGACTGAGGATGCGATATGACCAGTCACCTCACACTCCCGAGACCATGTCTTCCCCGCCGTGATGGGCTTCACCCTGAGACTATGGGCCAAACTGAACCCTTTGGGTTGCTTTTTATGTATTCTGTATTAGCACTGAGAAAAGTGATCAATACTGCTTTGACCACTTAATAATAATTTGTGGTGTTCCCTCACAAATACTGAGAGGCTGGCAGGGTAGCAGAGAAGACAGCCACGTGTTGTGGACTGTTGGAAAAAAAAATACGACTGGAAACAGGCTTAGGAGCTGACCTGAGTCCCACCTGCTGTGGTGAACGCTAGCACCAGAGTCCGTGTAGGGAGGAAGGCAGAGTCCCAAGTGCCTGGGAGGCCAAGAGCCCCACTCAGCCCCACAGCCCAGTTATCCTGATCCTCTAGATCAGGAGCCAGGGCCTGCCCTCAGGACTCTGACCAGCAGTAGGAAGGAACCCTACACCTACCTTTAGGATTCCCAGCCAGAAGAACCAGGACACAAGCCCCACTTAACACTGAAAGTCAGTCCTGCAGGCCTCTCCCCTAACACTCAGCAGAGCTCTAAGCACAGGCTCTGAAAGAGGGAGCCACTAAACAACCTTCCCTGGGGGAGGGGCCAAGGGGGGTCTGGAGGAGACAGCCATTGGGCAAGGAGGAGAAAATATCAGAAATAGACATATTTAATATCCTCAAAGAGATCAGAGGAGATATTGCAACCAGAACCAGGAGCAGGATGCTATTTTAAGAACATTTAGAGAACAAAAAAGGGCCGGGGAATTAAAAGCATGCGAGCCGAAACAAAAAAACTCAGCAGACTGGTTGGAAGATAAAAGTAAGGGAATGTTCCAGAAGGTAAAGCAAAAGACAAAGAGGGGGGAAATAGAAAAGGAGGAGAAATTAGACGGTGTGCTCATGAGAGCTAGCACCCGCACAAAGGAAAGAGAGAAAGGGGGGACATCGCAAATTATTTAATTCAAGAAATTCTCCACACAATGGATAGGAATTGACCCACGTCAGAGCATATTCTCACGAATACAAAACACTGGAGATGGAAAGAAAAATAAATCTCAAGCTTCAGGTTACGTGAAAAACAAGAATGAGCATAGCCCCAGGAGTCTCAGAGGGGCAAGATAACAGATACTGGAGCCTTCAGATGCTGGAGTCTCAACAGGACAAGATAACAGATACTGGAGCCTTCAGATGCTGGAGTCTCAACAGGACAAGATAACAGATACTGGAGCCTTCAGATGCTGGAGTCTCAACCTTTCTAGTGTTGGTCAGCCATTGCTGGACTACCCAGATGGCCTGTAAGCCCATCTAATAAATCTCCTCTTAAGAAACATATACTATACATCCATTCTATTAATTGTTTCTTTAGAGAATCCTGGCTCATACAGAGGCTCTCAGCTGAGCCCCAAGTCTTTCCTTCCTGTCTTCTACCCAGCTTCTCCATCAATGAGGAGCAGCTCAAAGGAGTGTGTGACTCCATTTTTACAGGAATCACCTTGTGTGGCTCAGCTGCTACAGCACTGCCGTGAAAGGAGGAGAACCTGAGTTGCAGTCCCCATGGTGTGGTGGCATGAGGCCGTAATACTAATGCTTGGGTTGGGAACAGTGACAGACAAATCCCCAGAGCTCACTGGCTGGCCAATCTAGCCAATTGATGAGCTCTAAGTTACATGGGAAACCTTGTCTCAAAAACTAAGGTGGAGAACAGCTGAGTTAACCTCTGGCCTACATACATATAACACACATACCCACACACTCATGCACATACATGCAAATGCACGAACCCAATATGTGCACTTGCATGCATACATGCATACAGCCATGCATACATGCACACACATGCTCATTCACATACATCAAACACACAGACCCATGTGTAAACCTTCATACATTCATACATACATACATGCACACACCCATGTGTGCTTGCACACACACACACATCCTCCGCCAGCTCCTTTGCTTTCAGGGTCTCCTCTTTGGGCTGTCATTAATGAGGGGAGTCTGTGACCTGTAGGAATGTAATAAGACAACCCACCAACCCTCCCACACAGAAGCACCAGCAGGTACGCAAAGCTTTACTGTGAATACGTTGTAATGATGCACACCTGAAATCCCAACACTCGTGAGAAGAGCTGAGGCAGGAGGATCAGGTTCGGGGTCATGTGTGTGAGATCATCTGAGCACAAGTCAGATGCTCTAACCCGATCACCTAAACCACGCTGTAGCCCCTGGTCACATGGCTGGAGGTGAGACAGAAGGGCATCCATTTCAACAAAAACCCAGCCTCAGTACCCACACCACAGCTGTCCTTGCTCCACAGCGTTCTCACAGATGATGTTGCTCTTTGCCTGCAAGTCTCAGCCTCTCTCCCTCTCTTCCTCTACCTTCCTGCTCCCTCTCAAGTTCTCCTCAGGGACTCTCTCCTCCAACCCCAAGGCCCCTCCTCTTCCATCTCCCCAATTCTAGAAGCCCTAGACAGACAGCCTGAAGACATGACAGGTCTGGTTCTCCCTTCTGGACATTCCTGCTGCTGTATCCCAAAGTTCTGGCCTTGGATACAAATGGTACCACCTCCACACAACCTCCTGCAACCCACAGAAGAACACTCCTAACCACCCAGCAGCGGCCTGAGGCCCCCTCCTCCAGACACACTTGACACCTGAAGGCAACTGGCTTTGTTACAGATTCCTCTCCCAGTCCTCCCCAACTCTCTCTCTCTCTCTCTCTCTCTCTCTTTCTCTCTCTCTCTCTCTTTCTCTCCCCCCACCCTCAGGGCTCTGGTTTGGGCTCCTCCATCTGCTTCTCCTGCACACCAGCTTCCCAGTCGAGCAGAGCTCAGGGAAGGCCTGCCAGCTTAGCTGTCCCCCCTCACTGATGTCATCTACTCCCCACTGTCACTGGGACAGAAGTCTCCAGGGCTGAATGCATCCACCTCAGAGCAGCCCCTTTGTGTGCCGCAGACAGGGTTCCTCAGCAGCTACAGATGTGGACCCTGCCTCAGATGCTGCCAAAGGTTGCTCCAAACGAGGGGAATACGTTGGTGTCAGAATCAAACCTCCTGTCTAATATCTTATTCAAGAACCCCCAGAGGTGGACCCAGTTGCTTTCAGACCAATATGCAACTTCTCCAAAAGAGGGTAAACCACTGGTAAACTGTCCTGTCTCCCCTCAGATGGATAGAAGATGTCAGAAGTGAACAGGCAGCTCGGGGCTCCGGGCTGTGCCTGGTATGGTTCGCTCTCTGTAGGGGAGCAGCCATGGCCTTGGAAGAAATGAAGGTTTTCTAAGGATCCACTCAACTTTGAAAACCAGAGGATATGGCTGGCTCCAAGAGCCTCCTGGGACAGAGGACGGGATCCCCACAGGGGCTCTGCACACTCCTCTGCAGTCTCTGAAGGCCACTTGCCTCAAGTGGGACACACAGCATATCTCCCAGCTCAGCCCATGATTATACAATAATACCCACCCAGAAAACAAATTAAAAATAGGAAAAAATCCATCGGAGCCGTGGGTCTGCGGCGGCGGCAGGGTGGTGTCGGATTGCTAGGCAACCCCAGGCAATCCTGCAGGAAGGAGGTCTGTACGAGCTGCTTGCACAGAAGAAGGGCTCTTGTCCCTTTTGTGTGGATGTACTCAGCCAGATCTGAACAGAAGTCCTGAACAGAGAGGAGGTGCCGGCTCTGGCGGATAGCGGTGCCGGCTCTGGCGGATAGCAGAGCTCACATCCTTCTTTGGACAATTGGATTTTCAGGAGGATGACGGAGAAGAGAGGGGTGGCCGTGTGATGACTAACATCTGGAGATACACTGGGAAATCAGCCTAATTTCTGCTTCCCGGGGCCCAGGTGTTTGGAACTGTACAGGCAAAACAAACGTCAGGATGCTAATGGCTCTTCCTGGTTCCCAGAATCCTTTCAGCAGGAAGCAGATGTAGGCTAGGTTTGGAAGGCTGGAGAGAGCCAAGGGGGAGGAATGGAAGAGACCCTGGGGGACAGACAGGAAAATGGATCCAGAAAATAATGAGGGCCCACGGCTGGATTTGTGCTCCCAAGAGCGAAATGGAAGCAAGGAGCCCATACGCTTCTTTCACAGCCCAGCCAAGCCTTAATCTCATTAAAACATTTGTGGATGTAGAAATATTGACTAGAAGCATCAAATGCTTAAAAAGGGGTGGGCAGCGTCATAAAAACAGTAGAAATCTTCCATTTGGTTTGAAGTTCCACCAAACACTTAGAGGGGGACCCAGGGTTTCTGGCTGCTGGGAAGGGGCCCTGCATGGCCACAGCCAAGTCTCACAAAATCAGCGCCTTAACAGGGAACTGTCCATCAGGCAGGGGTGAACTCACACCCTCCCAACCCAGCACCGGGGAGGCTGAGGCAGAAGATTTCAAGCCCCAGTTCAGCCTGAGCTATTTAGCAAGATCAAAAGCAGTAAGAGATCTGTGGAGATGGCTCAGTGGGGAACATATGAGAATCAAGTTCAGACCCAAGAAGCCATGTGCGAAAGCTTTCCTCGCCAAGACATTTTTAGTCAATGTTTTGTCAAGGCAACAGAGAAGCAAATAATAGCAACACGTATGCCATACATGGGCACGTGTGTGCAGGCACGCACACACAGACACAGACAGACAGACAGACAGACAGACAGACACACACACAGACAGACAGACACACACACACACACAAAGCAGAAACAGAAACAGAAAACATGTGCTTAACATAGAAGGTATCAGCAAGGTCATGCACCCCCAAAGTCTGTAGTGGAGACTGTGTCCTCTCCCTGGCTCATTTTAGTTCATATCACCGTGATAACTATATATTGACAGCACTGCTCTAGCCTGTCCATACTCGTCTGGTCATGAAGGAAGGACGTGGTTTCAATCACAAAGGCAGATGAGCTTCAAGCAAGTGAACCTGATACCCGTGTGATCTCCAACATGCTCAATAGACAGGATTAATGTTTGTTGTTAGGGGATTTATTATTATTATTGTTGTTGTTGTTGTTGTTGTTGTTGTTGTTATAGTTTTAGAGGTTTGTTTGTTTGAGACAGAATCTCACCATGTAGCCATAGCTGGCCTCAAACTTGCAATGTAGACAAGGCTGACCTGAACTTCACAGAGATCTGCTTCTCCATCGCCTAAGGACTGGATTTCGAGGCCTGTACCAAATGCGGGCTGGTCTGCATGACTTCGGTGTCAGATGCTCACCACCTTAGTAGACACAGCTCTGTCTGAGGGAAGAACCCTTCCCCACTGGTGCCTGCCTCTGGGAGGCTGTCTTAGTTTCTTTTTCTGTTGCTGGTTACATTGTATCTATAGTCGGGAAGCAAACGGAGGCAATACAGTTGCTCAGATAGATTTTCTTATTCAGTCCCATAGAATGGCACTGTCTACATTGAGGGTAGATCTTCCAAGCAATTGACCCAACCTAAATAATCCCTGGAAGGGTTGCTGGGAGGCTAGCCTAATCTAGATAACCCGGCACTGGTGTGTTCGGAGATTTGTCTCCTGAGTGATTCTAGACTATATTACATTGAATATTATTAGGCACCACAAAGCACCACTGCATGCATCTTTCTGTAGGAAGCGCCTTCTGGGGTCCTGGAGGATAAGAAAAACAGTGTCCATGGCTTCCTACTGAACCACAGGCCGGGTCACCCGCAGGTGTGTGCCCATATCTACACACACATACATACACACAGTCCTACAGGTGTTCATATGGACCAGGTCAACCACAGATGTATGCATGTCTGTACACAAGGTCCTGCAGGTGTTCCTAGGCCACCCTGCCCACTCTGCCAGGTCACGTGATTTCCTGTGTGGGCTGAACCTGGATCCAACCTTTGCACCAGGCAGAGGCACAGGAGATACAAGACAGGGCTCCCTGCTCACACTCCATTACTGAGAAGGTACAGACTGCCTCACTTTAGGTTGGTTCTTCCAAACAGATAACTCTAAGCACAGGGCTTGAGGGAGGGGCAGCAGCAACAGCTAAATGGAGCCCATCAGTCATCTGAGGGTCTGCTGTTGAAATGAGCTCTCCTGCCTCCAGGAACCAGAGTTACTTCTTTGGGCTCAGAGCATCACAGTGTCTCCCAGAGTAAGCAATCCCTGCTTTGTGGACTCAGGGAATGTTACGTGTTTTGAGGGTGTAGTGAAAAAACCAACTGCACAGGTCTACAGGGGACATCTGACATACATCCTCTGATATCCAAACACACTCCTGGGGCCACCTCAGAAGTTTCCTCCTGCCCTGTGCCTGGCCACCCATCTGCTTTCTGCCTAATCTGCATAACACAGGTAAGCCTAAATTCTCTGGATTTTATATACATAAAATGGCCAGCACCTGCTGCCCTTCCTGATTTCTGTCACTCAGCACAATCCCAAAGAAGAGTCTATACAGCTGCATGCTTCAAAGGTGTGCTCCTTTTTCACTGAGGGGTAATGTTCACTGTGTGGATAGGTTATTACTTGCTATACCTGTTTGTGTATATTTTGGTTATTTCATTTATGGAATTGATATGCATTTGAGTTGTTTCCAGTTTGGAAGTGATTCAGAGCAACCTGCTGTGAACATTCATGTGAACGAACGTCTTTGTGTGTGTGTGGTGTATCTGCTTGCACACATGTACTCCCCTGTGTGCAGCATGTGCGTACAGAGGCCAAAGGTTGATTCTCAGCGGCTTCTCCATCTTACTCTTTGAGACAATGTCTCTCACCGAACCTGGAGCTGCTCAGCTCAGCTAGACTGACTGTCCAGCCAGATCCTGGGATCCTCTTGTCTCTGACTCCTCATATTAGGGTTACAGGAATGAGCCTCCATATCTGACTTTTTAACATGGGTTTGGGGGACCTGAACTCAGATCCTTGGGTGTGCCTCGCAAAGACTTTATCTAAGGAGCTGTCACCCCAGTCTTATTTTTTTTTTAATAAATGAACTAAGCAACAATAGACCTCTCTCTACCTCTGTCTGCTCCTCTCTCACATACAGGGTTTGGGATGGAGAACAGTGGTAAGCTGAGGAGCACAGCCTATGAGGAGAGCAGGAAGCTCCTATCTGTGGCTGCTCCAGAGAAAGATGTGCTGATGAATAATTGATGGGAAATTGCTTATTATGTAAACAGAACAGGAACACGCTACGGTTGTGGAGACGGTGATGACAATCTACATCCGGGGCAGCATGTGGCATCTGCATGAGACCAGAGGGAGGAAGTACAGAGGGGCCTTGGCCAGGAGTGAAAGGGATAAGAAGCTTCCCTGGGCTGGTCCTTCACACAAGTGCCTTCTAACTGTCCCCAGTCCAGGCAGAGATACTTCCTATCTAGTCCTTTTTGTTCTTCTGCCTCAGCCAGGACTGGATTCACAGATCCTTTTCCTGGCCTGGCCAACATACCACTCGAGCTGAAAGCAACCCTGTTTCTTCTGCTAGGGATTACATGGCTCCACAGTGACCCTAAACCGCTCTGGTATTAAATCAGTATCAAGACCCTTGAGTACCTAGGGGACTCACCTGCCACCAGGCCTGACCAATGTGAGTTTGATCCCCAGGTAACACATGATAGAAGAGAGCTGACTCCCACAAACTGTACTGATTTCTACATGATATACCATGGCACATTCGAAATGGGGGTGCTTGGCCCCCACTGGGCTCTATCGCTAGCAGCAGCAACCCTGATAATGAAGCTGGTCCCTCTCTTTCTCAGATCACACCCAGGCTGGCAGCTGGGTATACTCCTACGGTTGTATTGGGACCAATTGTACAGAAAAGGAAATGGCATGGCAACCTCCAGGTCCTGAGCTAAAGGGACAGGACACTCTGTCTTCTCCCCTAAGGCAGGTCTGTGAATTGAGAACTATCTTAGACCAAACGTAGAAATGACATCTGAAGGATGAGAAACCCCAGGGGAGAATACGGGCAAATATGCGACCCTCTAGAGCTCAGCCAATTGACTTGAACTGTTGATTCAAAGAAAGTTACTTCCAGGAGGGACAACCCTAGAGGGATAGTTCAGTAGGTAAAGTGCTTGTCATACAAGCATAAGGAGCTGGTCTCCACCACCCATATTAAAAGCCAGGTATGACAGTGGCAGACAGGTCCCTGGAACTTTCTGGCCAGTCTGTCTGGCTGCATTGATGAGCTTCAGGAAGACCACGTCTTGTTAGGGTTTTATTTCTGTGAAGAGACACCATGACCAAGGCGACTCCAATACCAAAAAAATGTTAAATTGGGGCTGGCTTACAGTTCAGAGCTTTCTTCCAGTATCATATAGTGGGAAGCATGGCCATATCCAGGCAGACATGGTGCTGGAGAAAGAGCTGAGAGTTCTACAGCTTGACCCTTAGACAGTAGCAGGAGGATCTATTAATCACACTGGCCAGACTTGAGCATAGATGAGACCTCAAAGCCCTCCTCCTCCATAGTGACACACTTCCTCCAAGGTCACATCTATACCAACAAGGGTACACCTCCTAAGACTGCCACTCCCTATGAGCCAAGCTTTCAAACACATGAGTCTATGGAGCCATTCCTATTCAAACCACCTCAGACCATGCCTCAAAAAATAGTAAGCAGGAGAATGGTTGACAAAGAAACTCAATATTGATCTGACTCCCACATAATGCACATAGAAACATAAACACACAAAAATATGCATACACATGAATATGCACACACATGAATACCCACACACATGAACACACACATATGAACACACACATGAACATGTATATACAGTCACACAAAAAGAAAATTCATTCCCCACACTCCCAAGGCCCTGTCTGGAGTCTTCCTCATCTCCAATCCTGTTGATAGAGTTCAAAATGACCCTTCCTTTTCTAACCAGTGCATCAGACCCCAGAATGAAGCTGGAGACTGACTGGGAAGGTTTTGCTTCTGATCTCTTCCTGTGTCACTATAATGTAGACAGGAGAGCAAATTAACTCTCCTTTTGCCCAGAAAAAGCAGAGGCCCTGAGAGGCCTCCTCCACTGAGCCACAAGCTGTCTTTAGGAGAGGACTGCAGGCAGGGAGAAGGTGGGTTCTCCCCTGGGCATGGATGCTAAGTGTCTGGCAGATGGGAAGTGTTCATTGACCACACAAGGCGAGAGCTTCAAGCAAAACGTAGGAAGCCCGCCGCCCACCCACCCATGGAGGAGCCCTGACATCTCTATCAATATTTTCGTCCACAGTCCCACACACTCACATGATCATCTCCTCCTCCAACTCCATCTTTAAATGCCAACGACGGGCACATATGTTGGAGGACATCATCATAGGCAGGGCTGGAAGAGGCAATCCGTAGAGAAAGACTTAAAAATGACCCAAAGCAGTTGGGCCTTACCACTCACCAAGCCAACGGAAATAAAGACTAAAAACATTCCCGATTGCCTTACTTTGACAGACCTGCTTGTGATGGGGGCTGGTGAATGCACAGGTGAGGTGCGGGGACGCAACCACGCTGATGCTCTCCTGTGGGGCCTACACTTACTTACCTTTGTCTTTCTGGCAGGCAGAGTCATGTGCCCGTCAAACGCTTTTGACACACAGCTAAGCTCTAGCTGGGAAATTTCACCTGTAGGATTTACCCCAGGAGAAGCTCATAAACAAATGTGGAGATTTACCTAGGAAGATTTATGCACCCGAATATCCTCAGCGTCGTGGATAACATCAAAAGACAGAAAACAAACCAAACGTCCGGCTCCGGGGTGCTCTGTAAATAGTTGGTGCATTCATTAAAAATCCTACCACAGAAGAAAGTCGGGTGGTTCTGTGTTTATAAACCACGGAAGGGGGTTGAAAGGAGGAACTGCGGGGTGGAAGGGAAGTTTTAAGGCTGGAAGCCAACTCCTCTACAAATTTGGACAACAGGTGACTTTATGTTTTCTTTCTTTCTTTTTAAAATTTGATTGCGTATTCTAAATTGACTCAATTGGATCTGAATTGCATTTATAATCAGGAAAAGCCTAAGAAGTATTTTTTTTTCAAATTTGATTAGAAACATTAAAGTCAGTTTGTTTCCCTGCAAAGGAAGAAAGAGTAAGAGTGTGACCCTGCCCCCCATAAGAACAAGGACCACCTGGAAGGTTCTATGATGCTCCTGGTCACATTTTACACCTTCATAGGACAGGGTACTGCTACAGGGCCAGCCCTCCTGCAACTCCCACTGCCCCTGGGTCAGAGTTAACTATGTAAATATGCCACTACCTTTTGCTCAAAACTGTGCTCTGAAAGAAAGATCTAGAGGTGGCTTTGGTCTGGCTGGTGGAGAAAGGAGGAAAGCGCCTTGCACAGTACACGCCCCCACCTCAAGAATGCCTTCCAGGACCGTTCTGGGAATCTCACGGCTGGTCTCCACACAGCATGGTAGGAGGGACAGCTGCAGGACATGCCCACCAGTGAAGCCCTCCTATGAGACACGCACTGGGGCTGATCATAATTCAAACTCATGTTTTGGGAGCTTTAGTGTGTGTGTGTGTGTTTATGTATGTATGTATGTGTGTATGTATGTCCCTGTATGTATCTGTCTGTCTTTGTGTGTCTGTGTGAGTGTCTATGTGTGTATCTGTCTGTGTATCTGTGTGTCTGTGTGTTTGTCTGTGTGCGTGTGTGTGTGTGTGTGTGTGTGTGTGTGTGTGTGTCTGTGTGTATGCCCTTGAGTGCAAATGACCACAGTTAACAGGCATACAAGGAGTTGTGAGCAGCCCAATGTGGGTCCTCTAGAAAAGCAGGAAGCACTTTAACCACTGAACTGTCTCTCTAGGCCTTCTACTTGGTTTTTGAGACGGGTCTCCCACTCAGCCTACAGCTTGCCTATTTGGCCACCCTAGCTGGTCAGCCAGCACTGGCACCCGCTGTCTCCACCTCCTCTGTGCTGGGCTCTCAGACATGCAGCCACAGCCAGCTTCTGTGGGTGTTGGAGATCCCAGCTCAGTCCTCACGATTGTAGAAAGAGCACTTTACTGACTGGGACAACTCCCCTACCCCAATAAGTGGTGTTTGCTTCTTGTTGTTGTTGTTTGGTTTGATTTGTTGGGGTTGTTTGTTTGTTTGTTTTTCAAGACAGATTTTTCTGTGTAGCCCTGGCTGTCCTGAAACTCACTCTGTAGACCAGGCTTGCCTCAAACTCAGAAATCTGCCTGCCTCTGCCTTCTGGGTGCCGGGATTCAAGGCGTGCGCCACCACCTTGTGGCAATAAGTGTTTTTAAAGGTCATAGTCATGGAACAACAAACATTGTTAATGTTTTGGGGTCAACCTTATAGCTCCCGGCTGACGGAAAGGAAACTGAGGCTCTGAGATTCCAGGGTTTGTTCAGAACATGGAGGTGGGCTTCCCCACAGTAAAAAGTATGGCGGAGGATGAGAATATCCCCAACCCAACCCTCCCCCACTGTTGGGCCTTGGATGAGGTAACTCCATTTAACCTGCGCCCTTCAATCACGTAGGACACAGGTAGAGGTCTCCACCTCCAGAGATTTAAATATTAATGAGTTACCTAAAGGCGGGGAGCGGGGTGTAGCTAATTAAGTTATTCCCTCCCCTTTTCCCCTTTCCTATAAAAGGCGAGACCCCCTGACTTTTGGTGGGGGAAAGCGCATACCGTCTACACGTCTACACCTATTCACCACGCCATGAACAATAAAAGCTTTGGAAAACCAGACTCCACGTGTCGCCTGGGCCTGCGACACCGCCAGATTACCAGCTTTTGGAATTTTGGAACCTTGAACTGCAGCCGCCAGCCTGCAAGTTTTTTCCCACACCCCACAGCCCCCCCACACACACACATGAAATCAGTCAACAAACTCCCGACCATGCAGCCAGTTGTGCCCAAGTGCAGCTGTTAAAGGCTTCATTCCAAGACTCTCCTGTAGACTCCTGTCAGCACTCATTTCCAGATGGTGGCAATGTTTTGAGGTTAAGGAACCTTTAGGGAGTGGGGTACAGCCAAGTGGGAGTGGAGTGGCCTTTGAAGCACACACTCTCCTGGATCCAGCCTGCTTTCTCTGATTCCCATGTGAGCAGCCTGCACCTCTGCCCTCCCTACCATGACCTGAACTGCCCCATGTCTCCTCCTCCAAGACAGACTGCACCATCAGAAACCATGAGCCTACATAGCCTTTCCTTCACAGATCCTTCTCCACAAAGACCACTTGGGAAGTAGAAGCAGAAGGACCAGGAGTTCAAGGTCATCCTCAGCCAGCTGAGGCCAGCCCCAGCTACATAAAACCCTGTCTTATAAGAAAAAGACGAAAGCTGGAGAACTGGCTACAGGCTTATGAACACTGGCTGCTCTTACGAAGGACTCTGGTTCAGTTCCCAGCACCCACATGACGGTTCTTCACCATCTTTTTCTAAACTCCAAAGGTACCAAGATTTGAAACTATGAGCAAGGCAGACTCTGCTGTCTGGGACCTCCTCAGCAAACCCTTGTTCATCTCAGGAGGATATACCAACTCACAGAGCCTCAAGTGGAAAATGGCCTGATCAACAGGGATATGTCCTCATGACTCATCCTCTATGTTCTGCAACTACTGTGGGAAAGATGTCACCCCTCAGGCGTCTTAGGAGTACCATGTACAAACTGTTCCTTGCGTGACACCCTGACAGAGGGTACTCAGCAGATCACCTTCTCAAGACTACACATCTCTGTGTCCCTGGCCACCTCGCCCCCCTGAGCCCTAGACACCCCCCAGCTGATGAGCTGGGCACTAACAGCTGGAGGCTGTGGAGGAAGATGGTCTAGCCTCAAACACTACAGGGCTGTGAGCCTCCTTCTTCATGAACAGCATTTCCGAAACCAAGAGACAGCTCTATCGGGAGAACAAGAGCTAATTAAATTTTCTGGGATCGTTAAAGGGAAAACTCCTTAATATTCTGAATAGAATTTAATCTTTGGGAGCACGAGCAGCCTTGATTCATCATAAAGGGTTTTCTACCATCCGTGTTCACAGATAGTACACGCCTGCAAACTGAGGAAAGGAGACGGTGGGCAACAGAGGGATTGGTGTTCCTGGACCACCAAAAACAATGCCAGGAGTTGGGAAGCTGGATCTGGCTGCCAGGCTAGACCTTTGAGGTGAAGCAGAAAGTCACAGACTCAGCATCAGTGGCCTCTGCCTGTGTTGATCTCAGCAGTCTGACAAGCAGGATGCTGCTAGCCAAGGTGCCTGTCTAACTCAGGAACAAACATGACTCCTGGGGATACAGAGGTTCACAGGCAGGGATCAGCGAGTAGAGAAATGAAGCCCCCATCCCATCCCCAAGGCATAGCCATCCTAAGGTAAGGCATAGGTGTAGCCCTTTGAGTTCCTCAGGAAGGGTGGAGAACAGGATAAGAAGTTGTATATAACTCACTTCCCTGAGAGAAGAAAAGACAATTTCATAGTGAAAACTAGTGAGGAGAGCTAGGTATGTGTTAGGGCTCAGAATATTCAAGCATACATGGTGTGAACTCACCTTAGAGAGGATTCACAGACATTCAGATAGGGAGCTTAGGAAGTCTCTCTCTCTCTTTCTCTCTCTCTCTCTCTCTCTCTCTCTCTCTCTCTCTCTCTCTCTCTTTCTCCCTCTGTGTGTGCATGTGTGTGTCTCTGTCTCTCTCTGTCTCTCTCCCTTCCTCCTTCCCTCCTTCCTACTTATTCTTACTCTCTCACTCTCTCTCTCACTCCCGCTCTCTCACTCTCACTCTTGCTCTCTCTCAATTGCTTGCTCTCTATTGCTCTCTCGCGCTTTTGCTCTCACTCTCTCTTGCTCTCTCTTCCTTTCTCTCTCCCCCCCACCCTGCCATCTTGCTCATTCTCACTCCCCCAGTCTCATTTGCTCACCCTGCCTCTTCCATCCTACACACCCCGTTGGCTCTCCTTTCACACAAATTCTCTCTGTAGTGCCTGGCAGGGATGAGGCTATCCAGGCTTATAATATCACAGGCTGACCTCCTCAACAATGCAGACAGCACCTTTCCCATCACATATTTACATCGAGAGGCTATGATGCAGCATGGGGCAGCCAGGCTGGCTTTAGTGTGGCCTGTGCCAGGCCCAGAATGTAGTAAGAACACCACATGGCCACAGTACCAACCAGGGGTGCCTGACTTCATGGACTCTATGCAAGTATTTCAGACCCATGTCTATAGACCAGCAACCTGGATGCTAGATCATACAGGGGCACCCAGCACATCTCCAGGCCTTACAGATGTAGCTGTCCATTGCTAGTGCAACATTGCCAGGTAGACTCCAGCCACTGGAGGCTTTATACCTTTGATGAAGCTGAGAAGCTGGACCGCAGAACTCTCCAACGTGAGACATCACAATGTGGTAGGCAGTTTTATATCAACTTGACACAAGCTAAAGTCATCTAAGAGGAAGGAACCTCAATTTTAGAAAATGCCTCCATGAGATCAAGCTGTAAGACTCCAAGGCTTTTTCTTAATTAGTGACCAACAGGGGAGGGCTCAGACTACCATGTGTGCATCCACCCTGGGTTGGGTTCTATAATAAAGCAGGCTAAGCATGCCATGGGGAGCAAGTCAATAAGCAGCCCCCTCCATGGCCTTTGCATCAGCCCTTGTCTCCAGGTCCCTGCCTTGTTTGAGTTCCTGCCTCTGACTTCTCTTCCGTGATGAACAGTGACCTGTAAGCATAATCCAAATAAACCCTTCCCTCCCCATCTTGCTTTAGTTACAATGTTTCCTGACAGCAATAATAGCCTTAACTAGAGCAACTGGCACCAGCTCTACCTCCTCCCATAATTCTCTCAACACAACAGGGCTCATAACCCAGGGTACCACTCTCCAAAGGACAGTCCAAGATGAGTTTGCATCTCCCTTCCCAACTGTCCCTCCCACTCAGCTTCCTGTTCAAATGGATAACCATGCCAGTCTCCAGTCTCCATCAAGTTCCTAGAGCCCTCCACAACTGGAGAGCGGCCAGCTTCTGTCCATGGTCCTGAACCGGTGCCTCTTCGGCCTTCAGTGAATCATCCCTTCATCTCCAGCTTCTCTCATGCTTAGCTTTGAGCATCCTGCCTAGAGAGGGGCAAGTATGACATTCTAAAACCTAAAGTCATATCCGTGTGCCCTGTGCCCTGTGCCCTGTGCCTCCCCTTCCTGTTCAGAAAGGGAAAGTTGGAGGCAGAGCCTCTCAGGCTCCACCCACATCTGCCTGACTGAGCCCTGCCCACCTTACCCAGAGCCTCTGCTGAATAGGAGAGAGGGCTGTCCTTTACCTCATGCCGTTACAGGAGACCCAAAAACCTTCCACCCTGATGTTCTCAGAACAGGCTCAAACCCACATCCAAAGTGGGCTGCTGACCATAGACAGTATACAGCACTGAAGCTACCTCACCCTCAGAACTATCCAAGGAGTTCCTGCAGCACATTCATGACAGTTTGTGACGCTTCTTGCAGAGAGCCAGTGTATGATTGCCATGGTAACACAGAGGCAGAGGCACAATCATCTACAGGGAGACTTCAGGACAACTGACCAACTCAGCCCCAAGCTACAGAGAAGCCAGGGGCTCTGAACGAGCCAGCGGGGATCAAGAAGACCAAGCATCTGTGTCCCTGGACCACCATCTCCTCTGCTGTAAATTGATATTGACCTGGGTAAGTACTCCAGGTTCTCTGGGTGCTAAAGATCTTTACTACCATAACTCAGCTCAAGGTGCTGACAATATGGGCCAAGGCTCAGAAGGGTAGGGGCTGAAGAAGGAACTTCCGGGTATCACCAGCCCTCAGCCTGGATGCTCAGGCCCAGCAGGAGAGGCTTGAGGACTGAATGTAGCAATCTTACTGTCTGTCCCTAAAGGCTCCACTGGCAGCTTAGGAGCCAGTGAGCTCTTAGGCCTGGCACCCAGGGGCTTCCCCAGCCATGTGCACACAAGGGTCCTCCTGCCTCTTGCCTGCCTCATGCAAAGCATGAGTCCAGAAGCTTAGAGATGTTACTCTCTCACATGACAATAATCTGAATGCTTTTTAAAGGTTCCAAAAAGCAAAAAAACAAATAAATGAACAAAAGCTCACACACACATACACACACATACACACACACACACACATACACACACATAAAGGACTTTTGACTGAAGAACAAATACTACTATACTCTTATATAGAGAAGCACATGTTACAGACCAAGTCAGAAATCCACAAGGTAGAGTAAGTGTGTCAAATGGAGCAACGTTCTTTTTCCTTCATAAGCAAAAAGTCTTGGTAAATTAATAAGTAAAAGACAACCAACAGAGTAGCCATTCGATATCAAGATACAAACAACCATCACACAGGCAGAGATCCTTCAAGTCACTCAAGCCACTTGACAGGCAGCAGCACTCAGGTTGAATTTACCTCTACTCAATACAGGATAAGACCTCAGTAAAGGAACCAACATGACAACTCAGCAGGAAGGGGAGCCTGCTGCCAAGCCTGACGACCTGAGTTCAATCCCCAGGGTCCACTTAATGATTCCCTGAAGTTGTCTCCTGGCTGCCACACATGTGGCATGTGTGTACACCTACACACAGATATAATAAATAAATAAATAAATAAATAAATAAATAAATACGTTAAAAACCTTAACACCTCAGTAAAAGGAAACTCTCTGACCAACAACAGACTGGCTGCGTATTGGTAAACATCTTTTGTGGAAGGAATATTTGATGGCCTATCAATTTTTAGATTCATATACCTTTGGCTGGATAATTTCACCTCCATGAACCTCTCCCTCTGACCTAACCTCACTAGAAGGCTAAGAGGCGGGTAGGCATGAACACACAATACTTTCTAGGAAAACCACAGAGAGGATAAGTTTATCAGCAGAAGTCAAACTGAAGAGCATGAAATGACTGTACTATGACTGTTCTAAATGAGGTGGATGGTGGGTAGCATGTCTTCTGAGCTATATCATAGACAAACAGAAACTTCCAGAATAACACATATGAAATCCCATGTAGGAAGAAAGATATATGTTTACACATACATGTATAAACATACATACATAACATCATGTGTGTAGAAAGTTCTGAGAAAATATATAGAAATTTTACAGGTAGATTTTGGAGTTGGGGAGCTGAGAGAAGACGCCAGAATGTTCTTGGTCTCCATTCTTTTTAAAAGATTTATTTATTTATTTATTTATTTATTTATTTAATGTATATAAGTACACCATTAATATATTTGAATATACCAGAAGAAGTCATCAGATCCCATTAAAGATGGTTGTGAACCACCATGTAGTTGCTGGGAATTGAACTCAAGACCTCTGGAAAAGCAGTCAGTGCTCTTAACTGCTGAGCCATCTCTCCAGCCCCTTGGTCTCTATTTTTTAACTTTCTCTGTGTTAAATGCTTTTACTACAAGAAAATGCCTAGTTGATACAAAGTTTTGGGTTTGTTTTTAACTAAGAATAGTTTTAAAGCCAGGCAGTTGGTAGCACACACCTTTAATCCCAGCACTGGGGAAGCAGAAGCAGGCATATCTCTGAGTTTGAAGCCAACCTGGTCTATAGAGCGAGTTCCAGAACAGCCACAACCACACAGAGGGACCCTGTCTTGAAATAAAATAGTTTAAAGAATAGACAGAAGTATAGAGAGTCTTGGTATTTACTGAATTGGCTTAGTGTCAGCCTGAAATAGACTGTTATATGATGCTTTAGAAAACACTAACCACCAGGGGAAAACTATAGTGGACACAGATAAAAAATAAAGGAAAAATAAACACAGAGAGTAACATGATATAAAGTAAATGCTTAGAATTCAGAGGAAGACAATGAGTGATGAGCCAAAAATCAAAGAAATGCAAGGTCAGAATATGATAAAGGAACAGTTGTGTGGCTTAACTATAGGTAATCACATTACAAGGAACAGATTGAATTCTCCAAACAAAAGACAGGATGGTTCAAGGTCCAGGGACTGTGGAGATCACATGGTGAGGACCTATCTGAGTTCAGATCTCCAGATATTCATGTAAAAAGCCAGGTGTGGCAGCAGTATATGCCTGTAATAGCAGCACTGGGAGATAGTGAGTTCCAGGAGCAGTGAGAAGCTCTCCCTCACAAAATAAAGGAAGAAATTATTTAAAAAGATATCTAGGCTGAAGAGATGGCTCGGTAGTTAAGAGCACTGGCTACTCTTTCAGAGGACCCAGGTTCATGTCCTGGTACCCACATGGCAGTTCTCAACTGTCTGTAACTCCAGTTCCAGAGGATCTGACACACTCACACAAATATACATGTAGGCAAAACACATAAAATATAAAATAATATAATAAATATATGTAAATAAATAAATATAATAATATATTATATATAATAAACAAAACCATAAATAAAGAAGATATCTAACATTGATCCCTGACCACCATGTGTACATGCACATACACACACACACAAACACACACACACACACACTACTAACAACAGCAATGACAGCAATAACAAAAAATGGCCCAACAATATGCTGTCTACAGGAAACTCACTTAGGGTTAAGTACACATAGGCTGAAAGTGTAGACACAGCAAAAGCTGTTCCACGCAAATGGAGATGAATTGAGAAGGCTCTGGTTATACTACACAAGATTGACTGTGGCATCACAACTCCTACAAGAGGCCTTGAAGACCATTAATTATATTCTTTAGAGTAAATTGAACATTAAAATAGTTGAGACTATTCATGAATATAAAAGTGTCTACATGTAAGGTAACTGCCAACTGGTCTGAAGGGAGAGATGAACAGAAATACGGAGATGTCAGTACCCAACTCTCTGTTATGAACGTCTCACACAGAAAATCCAAAGGGAGAGAGCAGAGCCAAATGAATGATCAAACAGCAGAAAACATATTCTTTCCATAGACACTGGTAGCATCCTCATGACAGACAAGTTGGGGTCACAAAAGACATCTTCACAGAGCCGAGAGCACAGTCATCCTAACTCTGTTTTCTAACTGCAGTGGAATAAGCTGGAAAAATTCAAATGCGTCGACGTCAGACAGCCACTGGGTCACAGAAGAGTGGAAAGGGATGTTTATAATATCCTAAGACAGATAGAAATGGGAAATGCAGAGCAGAGTTTCCTGGCCTAGCAATCAGCACCACAAGAGAGGGGCACAGCAGTAAGTGATTGTCTTTAAATAAAAAAAAACAAGACAGAAGGTGGTTTACGGGGAGACACTGACAACTGAGTTCAATCCTCAGAACTGATGTAAAGGTGAACGGAGAGAACTACAAAGTTATCTGACCACCACATATGCTGTGGTATGTGCATATGCACACACCATACCACACACATACACCCCACGTACACACACCATAAACATAAACATATAACACATACACACACACATACAAACATACACAAGCCACTATACCATACATGTACAATGCACACCCACACAGAGACACACATACACACTATATACACACATACACACACACAAACCACCACATCACACACACACAAACCACCATACCAAACCACACACACATACATACCATAAACACACAACACATACACACACAACATATACACACACATACCATGCACACTCACACACAGACACACCACATACACACATACACATACACACAACACACCAACAATAAAATTTTTTAAAATAATCTGACAGGCTTATTAAGAAACATCTCAAAAAAATAACATTATTTTATGCATCAAAGAATTACAAAAAGAGTAAACTAAGTCCAAAGTTGACAGAGGGGGAGAGTAAAGATTACAATAGACATTAGTCAGAGAATGGGAAAACTAATTTAAAAAAAAAAAAAAAGATCAGCATGACTGTGGTGGTTTGGATGAGAATGGCCTCCTTAGGTTCCTGTATCTGAATGCTTAGTCACCAAGGACTAAAACAGTTTGAAAGGATTAGAAGGATTAGGAGGTGTGCCCTTGTTGGAGGAAGTGTGTCACCAGAGGTGGGCATTGAGGTTTCAAAAGCTGAGCCAAGCCCAGTGGCTCTCTCTTTCCGCTGCCTGAGGATCTGGATAGAGACTTCTCAACCTCTTTCCCAGCACCATGTCTGCCTGTGTGCTCTCACAGTCCCTGCCATGCTGACAATGGACTAAGCCTCTGAAACCGTAAGCAAGACCCAGTTAAACGCTATCTTTTATAAGAGTTCTCATAGTCATGGTGTCTCTTCACAGCAATAGAAGACTAAGGCAATTACTAAATCTTTTTTGTTTCATTTTATTGTATGTGTATGGGTGTTTTGTTTGCACACATCTGTGCACCATAAGTTGTGCAATGCCCTTGACTCCAGAAGAAAGCATCCAATCCCCTGGGACTGGAATTACAGATGGTTCTGAGCACCTATATGGATCTTGGGAATCAAACCCCAGTCCTCTGGAAGAGCAAGTGTTCTTAATCATTGACTCATTCCCTCCAGCCCCATGATTAAGAATCTTTTCATTAAAAATAAATAAATAAACATACAATTCTTAGCTAGATTAATTAACCAAATAGAAAAACTTAATAAATAAAATCAGAATGAACAAGAAGGCAACATGGACACCCTAGAGGTGGAGAAACTCTAAGAAACCATTCTGGACAATTGTCTGCCAATGATTGGCTAACGCAGGTAAGATGGATATATCAATGTACAAACTATCAAAGCTGAAGAAGAATTAGAAAGCCAGAGCATTCAGATCCTGATGAAGATTAGCTCAGTCATTGTAAACCTTCTGACAAAGGCCAGAAAGCTTCCCACCAAACAATGGGAAGAATTAACACCAATCCTCTCACTCTTGTTGGAGACAAAATACACAGCAAAAGCTGATCAGCCAAACACCGCAGAACCTTTGGCTCGGCAAAGTCAGCAGTGGGCAGAGCTAGGAAGCCATCCACCAAGAGAGAGGAAACATGAAAACTGCATATCTGACAGAGGCTGAACCCCCAAATATGTAAGAAACTGGGGTATTGGGCCCCACATAGGACATCAACATCACCCCCAGCCTAAGGCTCAGGAAACATGGAGGAAGAAGGGTGGAATGCCAGTTCTTCAGGATGGGGAGAGCTGTGAAATATTGTCTGCTGAACCAAGTTTGGCTACTGCAGGTGCAAACTCAATTTTGTTTCATTGTCTTTGAGACAGGGTCTCAGTGTGTATCCCTGGCTGGCCTGGAACTCACTAGCCATGTTGACCAAGCTGGCCTCAAACTCACAGACCTATGCCTTTGCCTCCCAAATGGACCACCACATCTGGTCCTGCTAGGCTATTTTGTTGCAGAAAAGAAGTTAAGACATCACTGACAACCTGGGAGACCTCCCATAGATTCAGGGAACACTGAGCCAACCACATAGTCTCATCTTTCCCAAACCAAAACAGGTCATTCTGAGAAGACTTCATATGTTTCAAATGCCTGAAATTTACTGAATATGTTTACTGGTCACCTGGAATTAAATTAGTTACAGAAGGAGACATAGAACACATTCCAGGTATTTGGAATTTAAACAAAACACATTTTTAATAAGACAAAAGAGATGCTTTAAAATACTTCAAGCTAGTCAGGCATGTTGGTGCATGCCAATAAGCCCAGCACCTGAGGGTGGGCAGCTGGGATTCTTAGATAGTGAGTCTGAGGCCAGCTTCTAAACTGTGGGTGATAATTACATAGGGTTGTATAACTGAAGCCATGGGGTCACAAAAATGGTAACAGTAAAGCTTTCTGAACCCAAATTAATTCAAACTCACATGTGTTAACCAATCTGAGATGTTCCTGCAGTGTGGCCTATGTGGAATCTTGTGACTTCATTGGGGCCTCTGTTCTGAAGGTCATGCCACCACACCAGGAAATGCCAACAAACATGGCTCAAAATACCTGGCCTCAGATTCATGACTGCTTTATGCAACAAAACTGGGGTTTCTACTGAACACACGAGGTTTTCTATTCTTATAGAAACACAATGGTTTAATTACGGAATACAAAGTATCTCTTCCTATTCTTCCCCAGCATGTGTCAAGTTAGATCTTTGGATTGTATGGTGTTAGAAACTTTGACTTTAGAAATTGTCTTGTGAGTTTGATGTGTGAGTTGCTAACTTGAGTTTCAGGCACACATGAAGAAGAGGAAGAAGAGGAGGAGGAGGAAGAGAAGGAGGAGGAGCTTAAAATGAATTTTGACTTGAGACTGAACTGAATCTGCAACAATTCCTGACGTGTCATTTAATGTCCTTCCACTATTTTATGCTGTGTGTTTATGCAAAGATTTATTCTTTACATTGATGATTCTAAAATCAAAATATCGATCAACTATGAAAAACACTCAAGATGTGTTACGTTCAGCCTGGAGTTAATTCTTTATGTAAAAATAAAACAAGCACATGCATCTCATTAGTATGCAAATTTGATTTCATCTTTAATAAATGGTTTAAAATTTTTATGCATGCCCAAAGAATTGTTTTATTTTTTTTATTTGTGTTTACCTGTATATGCACGTGAGTGTGGTACCTGGAAAGGACAGAAAAAAAATGTCAGATGTCCTAGAGCTGGAGTTACAGACTGTGAGCTGTCCAGTGTGGGTGCTGGGAACTGAATTCAAGTCCTCTGAAAGAGCAGTGCATGCTCTTAACTACTGGGACAACTCTCCCACCCACCCCCTCAAGAATTGTTTTAAAATATGGTTCTTTATAATTTATTACCAGCGGGTGTCTGATTTGTACACCTACAGACCTATATACCTAGGGTCATGTAAAAATTTCTCAGACAAAAGAGGTCATGAGGGGAAACCTTAAAGCAGCTCTGTTCCAGTCCAGTCCAGTTCTGAGTTGGAGCACACAGGTCAAGGGCACAGTCATCAAGACTGGCCCATTGAGATCTAGCCTCAGCTTCTGGCCAGCAGGCTACAAATTATGGTTCCCATAGCTTCTTCCTTTGTCTTAATTAATTTGCTACTCTGATTCACAGAGCTCAGAAAGACAAGCTGACTAACTTGGTTGCAAGTCTGAGGTGACCCAGGTCATCATCCAGGGCCTGACTGGCTGGAAAGACAGAGTCCAGCAAGTCATACTGGCCACAGTTGTATCATCACAGCGAGAACACACAGATTCAAGCCAGCTG
The DNA here is from genome assembly GCA_030674055.1 of Rhabdomys pumilio. Classification (NCBI taxonomy): domain Eukaryota; kingdom Metazoa; phylum Chordata; class Mammalia; order Rodentia; family Muridae; genus Rhabdomys; species Rhabdomys pumilio. Next base: position 2,975,991 of record JANHMN010000002.1, on the reverse strand, counting down.
AGGAGAAAGATACAGGAGGCTTCCAGGTAGAGCCCAGCAGAGCCCGGCAGGCACTTTTCAATAGCAAGAGCAGTCAAGGGTGTTACCAGCCAGGAATGTTCCCAGACTCTGAGTCCGGTTTACTGAGATTCACCATGGAAGCACAGATGGCACCCATATAGCTGATATCAGGATCCAGTTTGTTGTGAGGTCAGCTGACACCTCTTGTCTCATATTGGTGTGATTCAAAGCCACCAAGCAAAGGAGGTCAGGACTCCCAGTGCTATACAGCCAGAGTCTCTGAGGTCAGCCTTTATGAGCTGGAGCTGGTGAAGAGCCATGCTCCAGAGAGATTTTTCCAGATTATCTGACTGAATGTGGTCACAGTCTGCACACCAGTTGGGGCAAAACCCTCTGAAGAGCAAAACCCCACAGTGCCTGCCCAGGGCAGGGGACATGGACTCATGGGCTTCAGGGCTCTTGGCCAAAGACTTGTCTGCCCAGGAGACCTGGAGAAAACAGGCTGTGGAGGAGGCAGCTGAATGGAAGAACATTTGCCTAGCATGTGTGAGGCTTGGGTGCTAGAGAGAGCAAAGTGTAGAAGATTGGCAGAAAGAAGGAAATGCAGACACAGGGGAGGTGGGAGAGGAGAGAACAGAGAGACAGAAACAGACAGAGAGAGAAGAAAGGGTGAAGAGAGGCGAGAGAAAAGCAGAGACAAGCTAGAGGACAAGAAAGACAGAGAAGTGAGAACGAATAGAAACATGGCTGGGCAGCGGTGGTGGCACACGCCTTTAATCCCAGCACTTGGGAGGCAGAGGCAGGTGGGTTTCTGAGTTCGAGGCCAGCCTGGTCTACAGAGTGAGTTCCAGGACAGCCAAGTCTATACAGAGAAGCACTGTCTCAAAAAAACAAAAACAAAAACAAAAAAAAACAATATAAACCAACATATATATATGAGACAGGAAGAGAGAAAAGAAGGGGAGAGGAAAAGGAGAAGAAAGGAGAGGACCAGGAATGGGTCTATGGTCAGCTCAGCACCCCACAACCTAGCCCCTCTCTTCCTTCCTCCTCTTCTCTCAGGCTCCTACTTCAAGCCCTGTGTCTTCTAGGAGCCCGAGCACCCATCAGTCTCTCCTGGTGCCATGCAGGTCCCTCTAACCCACTTAGCAGCCTCCCAGAACCCCCAGCCTCCTGCAGGGAATGCCTTACTTGACAGCAACAAGGGGGCCATATCTGCTGTGGGGTGAGACTTGGAGCCTAGTCTGGGGACCCAGAGTCAGCTGCAGCTGAGACGAGGGGAAGCATGTCCAGACAGCATGAGACGCACCTGCCAGAGTTCAAAGGCTCCACAACTTGACATCCTCAATTCCTACAGATGTGAAAAGCACTTTGTTTTTACTGCTGTCCCCGGCCACCCAGGCTCTTCCAGCCCTGCCTCCTGGTTCTCTCCATCTCCATTTCCGTCTTCTCCTCTAGTCCCCTCTGCCCTTCCACTGGCCAGGGAGCTCAGCATCTGTCTCCCACCTGCCAACCTAGACACTCTCCTGTAGAAAGGAGCCTCCGCCTGTCTCTTATGAACCTGCGTGCAGAATTGACCCCACTCTGACCCCCCCCCAACTGCTGTGTTCTATCACATGTGCAGGAAACTGGGATGCATTTGAACTCATTTGCATGTCCCAGGTATTGCTCAGAAATCAATGGATCTGTGGGTGGGGATGCATGGCAGCAAGTAACAGAAGCTCCTGCCCCTACCTTGGAAAATGCCGAGTCTCATAGAGCCTTCCCGACTGTCCAATATAAAGAAGTTGGAAACTGAGGCAGCAGAGGTGGGAGGGTGCTGGTGGGTGAAAGACTGAGGACTCTTGGCAGGGTTGAGGGAAGCTGGGGTGTCTTCCACCTGGCCCCAGTCATCCCCCCCCCCACACACACACATATGCACAACTCTCAGCACCGTAGCTGATCCTCTGGGTTTCCTATAGGAAACAGTGCATGGTGCCCTATTGCAGGACACCAGCATTGAGAGGGGATCTGCAAGGTCAGGGAGCACCACAGCAGGCCTGGGAACACCACAGAGGGCCGGGGAGCACCCTTCTCCCATCCCTTCTCTAATCAAAATACTGCAAAGAGAACCACATCCAGGACACCCGGGGCTGCTGCTCAATCACCCTCTGCCCACCATCCTTTCCCAAAAGAAGAGTGGCTGCTTGTGTTTACAGTATGCCTGCACCTGCACTGGATTTTACCACAAATCAAAAAAGAAACAGAGGCCCTAAGATGGTTCAGGAGGTAAAGACACCTACTGCCAAGCCCGATGACCAGAACTCGATCCCCTGAATCCACACGGCAGAAGAAGAGAACTAACTTCCACAAGTCATCCTCTGGCCAACACATGCACATGTGGCACGCATGTGTACACAGGCACATGTACACACACACACACACACACTCACACACACGCAAGCATACATCAAAAAGAAAATTAACTAATCATGTGTAAAGAGAGAGCAAATCTTTTAAAGGTCAAACTGCCTTTAGCTGATTCCTTGTCTGGCTGGTCTCCTTTTACATCTGGCTCCCTGACTCTTTGATAGCCTTTATTATCCCCACACTGCCAAGCACCCTCCTACCCCAGGACCTTTGCACTTTCTGAGCCATAGGAATGCTCTTTTCAGGCTACAGAGACGGCTCGATGGTTAAGAGCACACACTGCTCTGGCAGATGAGTGAGATCAGTTCCCAACACCCACAGTCCCCAAGGGATCTACCACTCCAGCCCCAAGGGATCCGATGCATACGTGAAGATTTGCACACACACAGAGACACATACAAACTTATTTTTCCCCCAGATAATATTTTATTAATTTAATACAGATATACTTTTAATTAAAAAAAATGTTCTGCCCCAGTTGCTTCTGTGATTCATGCTCTCCCTTATCCAGTGCTTGACCCAGTCCTTACCTTAGCAAAAGTAGGGCCCTGTGCAAGATAATGGCATCAGGCCCCAGCAGGGGAAGCTGGGTCGGGTGGCTCATGCGCCTGTGGGTGTATGCATGTCTGTGTGCTCTGAGTGTGCACCTGTGGG
>JANHMN010000002.1:2954270-2972918 GCA_030674055.1 Rhabdomys pumilio | reverse complement strand
ACCTGTGGGTGTATGCATGTCTGTGAGCTCTGAGTGTGCACCTGTGGATGTATGCTTGTTTCTGTGTTCTCCCTGTTAGAACAAGTCACAGAACATGTGTCCAGTATGTCCCCAAGGTGAGTCATCAAATAGAAACCAGCCCCGCAAAGGAGAGCTTAGTCAGCACTGTGGACTGAATGGCTAGCCTGAGCCCTGCCAGGAAGTCACCTGACACTTCCACAGCCATGGCTCTGAAGAACACAGACCCTGACAGGGGGCCAGCTTCTCCCTCCAGACACCAGTATTAGTCAGGGTTCTCTCTGTCACAGAACTTATGGAATGTCTCTGTATTTTAAGGGAATTTATTATAATGACTTACAGTCTGCAGTCCAACTAACGTAGCAATGGGCAGCTATAAATGGGAAGTCCAAGAAGTGGGTAGTTACTCAGTCCCACAAGGTAGGTGTTCCAGCTGGTCTACTATGTAAGCTGGAATTCTGAAGAAGTAGGTTCCAACACAGGTGCTGGCAAGGAAGTGCAAGCAGGCGAAGAAGAATGAGTCTTCCTTCTTCCGATGTCCTTGTGTAGGCCTCCAGCAGCAGGTGTGGCCCAGATTAAAGGTGCGTGCCACCACGGCTGGATCTGGAACTCACTCTGTCCCAGGCTGGCCTTGAACTCAGAGATCTGCTTGCCTCAGTCTCCTAGGATTAAAGGCATGTACTACTTTGCCTGGACCTAAGCTTTTCATGACCACTAGACCTCAATATCTGGATCAAAAGAGTGCATCAACCCATGTCAAGATCTGGGTCAGAAGCCTGTGTCTTCCAGCCTCAAGATCTGGATCACAGGTGTCCTCCGTTTCTGGATTGTAGTTCATTCCGGATGCAGTCAAGTTGACAAGCAGGAATAACCATTACACCTTCAGTGTTCTTTATCGCTCCCCACCCATGGCAGGACTAGGTCTCGGTGCAGAGACAAGTGAGGAACCCGTGTCTCTGGTTAATGCAAAAAAGCTGCCAGGGAGGATGCCAAGTACCTCCGCACAGAGTCATATCTCTAAACACAGCTGCTTCCCACACCGCCACCAGCAGATGCTAGGAAACCTCAGGCCGAGTCAGCTCTGGGCCACCTCCCCACACGGTCACACACATCCTGAAGGAGCGCTGAATGGGCATAAGCCATTAGAACACTCTGGCCCAACCCTAGAATGGTGCAGAGCAACCAATGCTGTGGAGTCCATAGACCTCCAGACTCTCCCAACACACCATCACCTGAGGGAGCCAGTCCTGCCTTCTGATGCTGCCAGAGTAAGCACAGTGCGGGGTTCCAAGCAGGTCTGGGGTGCAGTGCTTGATATCAGCCTCACAGAGTCGGGGGTCAAACACAGCATTGAACACATGCATGAACAGGAGTTTCTGCCCAAAGCGCCAGCTTCCTGCCATTCTCCCTGCCACCTCCAACTCAGAACCAGATCTGTAGCCGCTCCCAGGTCAGTGACCCGAGTACACATCTTCCCTGGGTGAGAAACCTACAAATAGCTTGACATATGTCACAAAGCAAACATCTACCCTTTGACCTGCAGGCAGCCCATGGTCACTGTGGCTCTGAGCCACTTCTGTGCACAACTGTACATCAGCTGTGACTCCCATCTCCACTGGCAGACACTGCCTCAGACCTCGGATAGCTGCTCCACCCTCTGGCAAAGGGTCTCAGGATTTACCCAAAGTCAATAAATGGGTTCAATTGGAGCACACCCTCCAGCTCCACCACTACCTGTGGGGCAACTGTGAGGTATAAGACGTGAGCCACTCAGAGGTCCCTGCAGGGCCAACTGTCACATAGGCACCATGAGTACTATGCCCTTCATGACCCATGTCCCTCCCCATCCTTGTGAATTGCTTGTCCACGCCAAGTAAACTGCCTATCCCCAAATCCTATGTCAGCGTCAGCTTCTGAAAAGGTCATGTCAGCAGCCACCAGGTTCTCCCTCAGGTCAGCCTGACAAACCACTCTTGAACATGAGAGACAGACAGATGACCGCATATTTGAGAAAAACCTCTGGCATGAGCGGCAAGCAGGAGAAAATACCGTGTGGCCAGTCTCTGCAATGGCTGCCTACCTGCACTCATGCCTAGCAGGGCTTCTGGCACTGGGCTGGCTGTGTGGCCAAAAGAACATGGGGGGAAGGATGATGTGCCCCTCTGAGACAAGAGTTCCAAGAGAGCTACAGCTTCCATTTTGGTTCACCCCTCCCCCACTCGGATCACTCCCTCTGAGGGACGCCAACTTCCATGTCAGGCAGCCATATGGAGAGGCGCATGTGGTGAGGAACCCAGGCCTACTGCCAACAACCAAGTGACTGAGCTTGGAAGCAGATCCCTTGTCCCCGTCAAACCTGGCTAACACGCTGGCTGCAAAGAGACCCTGAACCAGAGCCACCCGCATTGCCCCGCCAGATCCTGGCCATGGAAACCAGGAGAGAAAGCCATTTGTTGTCTTAAGCTACGGAGTTTGGAGGTCATCTGTGACATAATAATAGATGACACAGGCGGCTATATGCTTTGCAAAGAGGAGAAGGCTTCAAAAGAATCTATCATTAACATCACAGAGAAACGATGGCACATCCATGAAACCGGAAGGAGGATGCTGGGAAGGCTAAAACTGCAATCGCAAATTTAAGTCAATAGAAGCATTGAGGGGAAAGAAAACTTGAGAAAGTTCCCAGAACACAGAACAAAAGCAAAGACGTATACAATAGGAATTGGATTTTGTTTTTCTTTTTAATTAAAGAGTTAGACTATGGAGCCAGGAGGTCCAACATCTGACAGATAGACATTCCAGAAAGCGTACTGAGACAGAGGATAAAATTATCAAAGAAAGAATACCAGAAAATGTCCTACAACTGAAGGGCGTGAGTCTTCAGCATCCAAAAATGAAAATAAGGGCACAGAGTATTGGGTTTTTACCCCTGTTGCTTTAAGGAAAAACTGGAGGCTGGGTACTTTATAAAGAGAAAGGGTTGGTTTAGTTTGGAGCTAAGCCCTCAGCATGTGGCTTCATGGAGGAAGAATCAAAGCAGGGGACTTGGGGGGGTGTGTTGGGGAGACACACGGGCAACCAGGTGAAGAGACCAGGAGTCAGAGAGCAGGGAAACAAAGTAACCAGGGCGGGATCAGGGGTGGGGACTGTTAGCTTAGAAGAAATCAGGAGCCAGAGAGGAGGGAAACAAAGTAACTAGGACTGGGGGGTGGGGGGACATGAGAACCCTGATACCTTAGCAGAGATCAGGAGCTGGAGAGCAGGGAAACAAACTAACCAGAGTCCCCAGGAACCATGATATTTTAGAGTTGTGACCTCAGCACCTCAGTCACCTCCACACTGTCACACTGAGGACCAAGCCTCTAGCACAGGAACCTTGTTGACATAAGACACATACAAGCCATCCCTGGGATGATGACTCTAAGAACAGAACCCCCAAAACAGAAGCTTCCAGGGGAAAAAAAAAAAACTTGACTCGAAGTTTCCATGGCTCTGAGCCTGTCTAGAGTAAGAAGTAGATCTGGATTTAGCAGGCAAATGCTGCAGGAGCTTAGGCAAAATCGGTTGAAACAGACGCCTAAACTGATACAACAGAAGAGCAACCCCAGGAAATATTCAGAGAACACTCTGCACTAAGACTAGAGACAGAGGGTAGAGAGAGAGCTCAGTGGTTAAAAGCACTGGCTGCTCTTCCAGAGGAACCAGGTTCAAGTCCCAGCACCCACATGGCAGCTCACAACCATCTGTAACTCCAGTTCTGGGGCATCTGACTCCCTCTTCTGAGCCCCATGGCAAACCCCCAAACATAAAAATAACTAAGTAACTTTAAACAGTATTAGAGAGTGTCTCAGCCAGGGTTTTCTAGAGGAGCGGAACCATTAATGGCTGCCTTCACATTGGAAAGGCTGAGAACTCCGTAGATATTCAATCCATGAGGCTGGGTGCCCCCACAGTCCTGTGAAGGTGTGAAGGTGAGGTGAGGGTTTCTGAAGAGACACTGGTCCATGCTGGAAGGCTGAGGAGGCTAGGTTCTGATGCTAGCAGCAGCTGCAGCTGGGGGTTGGGGGCACAGCACAGATGTACTTTTCACCAGCAAGGAGCAAAGACAGCACGCAGAAGCAAGAGCAGCAGCATTCCCCTCCCAACTCTTTCAGTCTTGGGGAGGGTCTTTCCCTTTCTGAGAAGTCATAGACCTGCTCAGAGGTGTATCTGCCGGTTGATTCAGGTCCAGTTTAGTCACCAAGCAAGGCTGACCATGACAGAGAAGAAAAGTTGAAACTGCTGGAGAAAACAGTAGCCTGGGTGGCAGACTGAGGGTGCCAGGGTCCCCACCCGAGGACCTCGGGGCATCTCAAAGCACCTGATACAGGGAGAAAACAAAGAGGCCAGCAAGGTTTGACCATATGCAAGGTTGCATAAAGAGATATGTTACTGTAGGTGTGTAAAATTCTAAGTCATCACTAACTCCAGGATAAAAGGAAACAGAAATGACTGTCACAGAGAAGCACCTGAGTAAACGCAAGCTCTGGGTACAGGTCACATAACATGTGCTGAAGACGGGAGGTTTAAACATCCGTTAGTGAATCCTTTAACCTATGTGTCCATGATGACAGACCAAAGATCAACGCAGCTACCCTCTGCCCGTTAATGGAGCCCTATGACTCAGTGTGATCTTGGCTCGCTCACAAGCTAAGTGGCTTGAGCTGTAGTATGAAGGGGAACAGTCACAGAGCATGTGTGACTTGTGAAGCTAAAACATGTATATATTTTCCCGTTTTAAATTACTGATGATCCCAAAAGGTAATATTTGAAAGTTATTGAACATGGTAGGACACTCCAAAGGGATATTATTCAGTCATAAAAAGGAATATAGGATTGCCCCCACTAAAACCATGGGCAAACCTTAGGATCCTCACACTAAGTGCCAGAAGTTTCCATCCCAGGGAAGGCCACAGAGACAGAAAATAGAGTGACGTCCAGGACCAGGGCACGGAAGTAAGAGCACTGTTCTGAGTAATGACCTGCATTGATACTACGGATGGCAGCTTGGTGACAGGCATGTTCAAGGGGAGAATCCTGTGAAGACTTTTTCCTTCAGGTTCCTAGAACAAAATGCCACAGACCGTGTGGCTTATAAACAACAAATGTGTCTCACAAAGTTTGGGGGCTTAAAATCTAAGACCAAGGGGAATGCGGCCTCTCCACAGCAGCTCCCTCACATCACAGATGGTGAGTGGAGCAAAGAGCTGTCGAGGGCTCTTCAGGGCTCTGGGGAACCTTTGAAGGCTCCTGGGCTCCCAGAGGGCTTTTTAATTTGGGAGTGGGACTCATGGTCTTGCCTATGCTAGGTAAGACTTCTGTTACTGAGGATGGCTCAGTGGGCTGAGAGATGGTTCAGTGGACCATAGCACTTGTGCAAACAGAGGACCTGAGTTCAAATTCCCACATCCATGTAAAAAGTCAGGCATGGCTGCATACTCACCTATAAACACTCTTGGCAGGTACAGAGACAGGAGATCATTGGGGCTTCCTGGCTGCCAATCCTATGCCAGGCTCAGTGAGAGGTCTCTTTTCAAGTGAATAAGGCAGAAAGTGATAGAGCAGCCTCTCAGCGTCCTTCTCTGGCCTCTGGCCATGGACACACGTGTGCATACCACATGTATGTACACCATATTTATGCAAATGAGATGGGGGCAGGCAGACAGACAGACAGAAAGAGAGGTCTGTCATTGAGCTATATACCCTTGCTTTTTTATTTATAGACAGCTTTTCCTATGTAGCTCAGGATGACCTTGAACTCAAGACCCTCCAACCCCAACCTCCTAATGCTGGCACTGCAGGCAGACAACACCACACTCCGTTCTCGGGCATCCTGCGATGGACGATAATCCTACTCTCTAGGATTCTACCCTCTTAGGACTGAGGATTTCAGCAGAGGAGGGAGGCATCGTACTGATGTCTAGGTCACAGCATATGGCACAGGAGCTGGATCTCAGTGAGGCCACTGATACACAAGAGAAGGCACCCGGAACTCAGCAGACCCTGGCTACACTTCAGCCTGAGAAGGAATCCACACATCCTGAGTTGGCCACAGGGTTAGAACGGTAGAGCACAATGCTGCCCAGGCTGCCCCGGCTCCACAGGATATACTGAGGGGCAGCTGTGTCTACTGGGTTCATCGTCTTGGACGTGACTTCCAGCAGAGCTCTGAGAGGAATCTCTGGAAGGAGCCATAGCTGCTGTGACCTGGAGGTGGGACTAAGGACTGGGGAAGCAGATGAGCATGGGGTGTCGCTGAATTAATAGATGTCCACACATGAGCCATGCCCTGAAGGAGAGTCAAGCTGTGTGCAGAGACTGATCTCAGGAAGGATCAGCTGATAGAACTTCCAAACCTGTCCTCAAGCCTTCCACCCCTGACTTAGCTGGCACTGTGTAACCCCACACAGGTAGAGGATCATGGGAGCTTCTCCAGCTCTCTCCACTTACTGAGCTAACTGACCCCATCTGCCTCAGCTCCTCTCAGTCTTCTCAAAAGATCTCAGAAGAGCACTTTAACTCCTGGAAGCCCAAGAGGCACCCACAGGCAAGCTGTCCCCCTCTTCCAGGAGTCTCTACACAAACTATCCAACTTGTCCATCTCTGCACAGCTACCTGTACAGCCTGAGCCACAGAGCTGATAGCCTTGGGCTCAGGCAAACCTGTGAAGATCACACAGGAAATAAGTAGGCTGGACATAGGGACCCATCCTGTCTTGTCTGCCAACTTCCCAGCCCTGCCCTTGAATCTCCAAGCAACCAATGGTGATAAGTAAATGAATGGACAGATCTCTGTTCTAATAAAACTTTATGTCCAAGAGCAGACAGACTTCACGCGTTCCCTCTGCCCTCTGTGGAGATATTTCCCCCAGAGCAGGCTGAGAGAAACTAAGAAAGGCGTATCCAAACTCAATGGAGCCGGAAGAAACAAGGGAAGGAGGCTGGGAAAGGGGAGGTAGGGGTGAGGGAGCAGGTCTATAGCACAGGGAATTGAGAGGCCGTTCTTGCTGTGTTGGCTGTTCTTGGTGATCAACCCGACACCTGAAAAGAACCTCACTCAGCTAAAGAATTGCCTCCATCACATTGGCCTGTGAGTGTGTCTGTGGATCTTTGGTTGCTGGTCACTGTGGGTGGCCCCTCCCACTGTGGGTGGCCCCTCCCACTGTGGGTGGCCTCACCTGTAGGCTGCTGTAGAAGGAAGCTCCTGAGCACGAGTCTGGGAGCAAGTCACTTAGCAGAGTTTCTCCCCGCCTTCTGCTTCAAGCTCCTGCCTCGAGTTCCAGCAATGATAGACTATATGTAACCTGTAAAATTAAATAAACCCTTTCTCCCCGAAATCATATGGTCATGTCGTTACCACAGCAACAGAAACCAGAGCAGGATACTTACAACTATCGGATCCCTCCTTGTAAGATCCCAATGTGTGATTATTCCCAAGATTACCCTGGGAACCAATGAATTTATTAGGCTTATGTACAGGGCAGAGTGAAGGGATACAGATACAGGCTATATAGCCAGGGTGACCCTAACCCAGCCACATCATGGAGGATGGCTTCCCCGAAGCCACAGAGATGAAGCCCTTCTGTTGACTTTGCCCAGCCTATCCCTTCCCCCACCACACACACACACACACACACTCTCACACACACACACACACACCACATCCAAGACCGTGTGCAATTAGGGCAGAACTGCGTATTAGTTCCTGGAAGGACTCCTGGAATCTCAGGTGATGATCCAATGACCCTTCCTGTCTCTATCTTCTCTGGGAGAATGTCAGCCATCCAAACTCTATAACAACTAACACTTGCAAACAGACACAACTAATTTGATGGAGACCATACCTGTTCTGCTCAGCGGATAGCCTTCTACAACACCTGTCCAGGAAGCAGATCATCCAGGGTCTAAATCTCCAAGTCGCCTCCCCACCCCCACTCTCAGCAATCCATCAAGGTCCCAGCCATACACAGTAACCATCCCTGGACCTCAGGATGAACGTAATGCTGGGAGCTGGCCTCTGTGAGCACCAACATCAACGTATGAGGAAGGGGCCATCGGGGGCACAGGGCTGCCATTAAGTACCCCAGAGGCTACCAAGCTACCCGTTTTCTTATCACACTGAGATGGAACCCAGGGTCTCCCACAAACCTGGAAAACTCCGCCACTGAGCTACACCCGGCTCACTTCTTTGCCTTTTAAAAGAGATCTTAAGCTTCTCTTGCCAAATGGATCCAACACAAGAAGAAAAGCCGGACAGAATGTCCCAGGCAGAAAACCCTGAGACCCTATGACTTGCTGCTGTTCAGGGAGGGAAAGGTGAGAACATTGTGTGCTCGATCGTAAACCATGGACACTGAAAGAGACCTTGGGCTTTGGGGTCCAACACGAATGTGTGAGACTTGCTCTATGGGTGGTTTTTAAAGTCTGGGAGAGTTCACTACCATAAAAGGGAAGGGTTCGCCATGGTGTTCCTAAACAGGAGAAGGGCCAAGAAGGAGACTCGGAGTCCTCACGTTCTTTACCTCCTCCTTCCTGTTCACATGTGTGGGGCTCCTCTACCCACCCCCTTCCTCCACGCTGTCTCTATGTGTCTGTCTCTCTGGACACGCCCTCCATATTGACACCTCCAAACAACATTCCCCACCCTGCCTCTTACCTGAAGCTCCCCCAGGCTTCCTCTGGAGGCTGCCAGGTGCTCAGGTGGGACCTGGGTGATGAGATTGTACATGGTAGTGGTTTTCTGGGACTGGAAGAATATCTGTGCTGTTCCAGAGAGGATGCTATTCTCTCATTCTCTCTGCTGCAGCCTGGGCAGTAGTGGGGAGAGGGGCAGTCAGTCCTTCTGCTGTTTCCACAGAGCTCTGACTTCAGGATCAGGCAAACAGAAGAGAAAGATGTCCCAGCACTGTGTGACCTGCACCCAGTGGTGGCAGAGAGGGGGAGGATATGAGTTCAGCTCACCTGTAGCCTCCCTCAGACAATGTGGGCCCTTGCTCCTGAAGAAAAACCAAACCCTGTGCTACATTAATGAGTGTGTGTGTGTGTGTGTGTGTGTGTGTGTGTGTGTGTGTACACGCGCGCGCATGTGAGTGTGGGCCAACTCCTGGCTCAAGAGCTGTTCACCTTGTATTTTGAGACAGCAGGCTAGGTTGACAGTGAAGAAAATGTCCCTTGGACATAGCCACAGGCCCAGCCAATGGAGTCAATTCCTCACTTGAGTTTTCTCTTCTCAGGCAACTCTGGCCTGCATCTCTGTCAAGTTGATAGACAAAAAATAACCGGCACAGGGTGGAAGGTAAAGGGGAGACTAACGGAGACTAACGGAGGCATGGAGGGTGTGTCCACCGGTGTGACTACTCAAAGTCCCTTGTCATCGTGCCCCAGATCAAGGATTGTCACATCCAACTCTTCTCTGCACCTGGCTCAGACAGCCTATGTCCCTCCCTGCACCACGTGGAGACCCAGGAAAGGATTCACAGGGGAAAGTACAATCGGTTAGGGGGTGGGGAGGGGCATGAGGAGAGCCACAGCAGAATAGTGGAGAAAACCTTATTGGGGTGGGTGGGAGAACGGGAAGGAAAAGTGATCCAATCATCTCTTTGTCCCCCCCTCTCCTGCTGTCTCCAAACCTCCAGACCTCCCAGGAGGAATGAGCAGAGAAGGTAGGCAGACAAGAAAGGAGCGGTCTCTCTCAGGCAGGTACCCACTTGGGGAACTAGGTCCCTCCTGCAATGCGGTTTTTTACTCTCCAGTTGCCCTAGCACTTCCTATAATTGATGGCTAGGTTTTAATTAAACATTGATTAGCCACTAATTAGTCTAATGATCGGTCTTGGGAAGGAGGTAAGGTTATCAAACACGGGGTGGGGGTGGGGAATCCCCAAAGACTGCAGCTTAGGTGAAAATAGGATTTCCGCCTCCCTCCAGGCCAAATGTTTTCTATGATTCGGGCCATTATTCTCGAGGCTTTCAATGCGAATTTTCCTAATCGGTTTGCGTCTGATGGAGTCCCAGGTGACTGATGCAGGGAAGATTGAATCGGTCGCCTCTCATCAGGTCCCAGCCTCTCACTGCAGCTAAAGAGTCTCTTTTCACTTAGAGAGCCTTTCCTCTCTGTCCCCCTGATGAAGCCAGCTCAGGCGCTCTGTGGAGAGGGGGGGAGTGTCAGAGCTCGCTAAGGACTTCTGAGAAGCAAGGATAGTAAGTGGGGTGTAATCTCCTCCCCAACCTGGACACTTGCAGACCCCCCTCAGCGCCCCAGGTTATCCCTTTCTCATCTCTCACCTGCTCACTCATACCTCCAGAGCTCTAGGTCTGTCTAAAATCGACAAGTCTCTCAGATACACAGCACTGCTTAGCCCTCTAATTGTAGGACGCTCCTCCGGGTACATCTCCAGTCTGAGGTCTAGGCGACAGTGATTACGTCCATTCCCCAAGTGTCTTTGTCAGCCTGGATTCACAGAGGACAGGGTAGCAACATCAAAGCCTTGCCTTCCTGCTGCTGAGTGGAAGCTGGGGAGACACAGACAAGAAAGATGGACCCTGAGAAGGCTTGGGACTGGAGAAATCGAGGCAGGTCCTGAACCCGAATATCTGAAAAGTCACATGAAAGCAGTGCACATCTGAAAAGTCAGAACATGGCCTCTGAGGGCTCCCACACTGAGAAATGCCACTGACTGAGTGGAGAGAGCACCGAAGAGGCTTGAACTCACGCTGCTGCCGCTTATAATTCTAGCAAAATATTTACAGGGCAACATTTTACCTTCTTTGTATGCATACATATGTGTGTCGATGTGTGGGGGCACATGTATGTGTGTCTGTGTATTGGGGTACATGTATGTGTTTCTGTGGGGGGTACATGTATGTGTGTCTGTGTGTGTGCATACATGTATGTGTGTCTGTATGTGGGAGTACATGTATGTGTGTCTGGGTGTGGGGGTACATGTATGTGTTTTTGTGTGAGCGTAAATATATGTGTGTCTGTGAGGGGTACATGTATGTGTGTCTGTGTGTGGAGGTACATGTATGTATGTCTGTGTGTATGCATGTGTGCATGCGTGTGTGTGTGTGTGTGTGTGTGTGTGTGTGTGTGTGTGTGTCAGTTTGGCACAAACAAGGCAAGCCACACCCTAACCCATGTCACTGTTCTGAAGTATACACTAAGCACATACTGAACCATGTGCTGTTTGGCATTTATCAAGTGGACACAACCCTGACTTATCTAGACAGATGAAACCTCAAATGAGAAACTGTCTCTATTAGACTGGCCTTGGGGAGCATTTCTCAATTAACACTTGATCGAAGAGGGCCCATCCCAGTGTGGTCAGTGCCACCCCTGTGCAGGAAGTCCTGGGTTCCATCCCCAGGGATGTGTTAACCCTGATGGTGTCACTTCTGTGAACCCAGCACTCCAGAGGTGGAAGTAGGAAGATCAGGAGTGAAAGCTATCCTCAGCTATATGTATTGACTTCAAGGCTAGCCTCGGCTAAGACACCTTATCTCAAAAAAGAAAGAGGAAGAAGCAATAGCCTGAGGCCTTGAGATGCTGAGCAGATAAGGGAAGCTAGAGGCATCCCAGCTAACGACCAAAGGTCCCAGGATGCCCAGCCTAACCAGAGACTGACGGAACATGAGGCCATTTACAGGAACAGGCTTACATGAGCCATGTGCAGGGGGATAGGAAAGACACTCAGGTAGAGCATACAGGTAGAGCAAAGGCACAAAGTCAAGGAACCATGTGCCTAGAACACAGATAGCAGGGACCCGCAGGCCATCCTGGATCAGTACAGGAGTCCTGGCCTACCAGGACTGCCAACAGCTAGTTGCAAGCAGACAGATACTTGGACAGGTTCCCATCCTAAATATGTCACCTTAACAACAGGAAGTGTGACCTGGAGGAAAGTGCTGGAGGCCAGGAGAGGAGGCACTGTGCATTCTTATGGTGATATCTAGGCCCAGGCAAGATGGAGGCAAGTCGCCTGAAAAGCTAGCTACAGACCCAGGCTACAGAAGACACCTGAAGGAGAGAGCAGAAGACAGACAGAGAGACCTCACTTCAGGATGTAAACATAATCGTCCCCCTCATAGAGCCTGAGTATGGAGGAACACTTCAGCAGGAAGGAGCACCTGAACTTATAGAAGCACTTGAACTTGAAATAGTATCTGAGACCGGTGGAGCATCTGAGGCTACTGGAGTATCTGAGAAGGGAAGCGCACCTGAGGCTAGTGGAGTATCTGAGCAGGGAAGAGCACCTGAGGCTAATGGAGTATCTGAGCAGGGAAGAGCACCTAAGGCTAGTGGAGTATCTGAGCAGAGAGGAACACCTGAGCTTGGTGAAGCACCTGAATCTTGTGGAGCACTTGAGCAGGGAAGAACACCTGAGGTTGATGGAGTATCTGAGGAGCAAGGAGCACCTGAGCCTGGTATAGCACCTGATCTTGGTGGAGCACAGCAGCCAGGAGGCACATCTCTAGCCCAGGAGCTACAACTGTACACCCAGCACTTGCTAGCACAGGCTACCCCTGTCTCCTCCCTGCCTACTTTCTCTTCTGCTGACCCAGCAAAGGCCTCCAGACAGCTCTCAAGTCATCCCCCTCCCAGAAGCTGCTCTGCCTCCTGTCTGTCACTAAGCTGGCATTTGATGATGTCCTGCCTGAACTCCACCATTCCCACAGCCCTCGCCTAGAAGGTTCATACCCAGATATGTAGACAATGCCAACTGCCTGCTTAGGTGCCCGTTCCACCCATCCTGGAGCACTGCTTCACTTGGGCTCAGCTAGGGGCAGCTCTTTAGACAGATTGCCTCACCCTAGATGAAGATATTCCAAGAAGGCTGGGTGGTATGAAGCCTTGAGATCCAAATTGGTGTGGGGGCTACAGAAGGCAACGAGGAAGGCTGGGCCACCATGACTGCCTGGCTAAAGTCAGTACCAAAGCTGCCTCCAGATCCCAGAAGGTGGAAACAGGGCTGGCCCATCCTTCACCAGGAGGCTGGGAGAGACCACAGGCTATCTCAGGGCTCTGACTGCTTGCAGAAGAGAGTGGGCTCTGGGGTGGAGAGAGGGCGCTGAGCACCCCCTATCCCCCCATCCCGACCAAGGATATCCTTTAACTTCCTAAGCCAGTGTTGTGCCTGCCTACTTATGCCAAGCACATCAGGTGCAGAAATCAGAGCCAGCCCTGACTGGAGAGAGAAGCTTGTAGCACTGGGGACCATGACAACGGAAAGTTCCAGATGCTGTGAGTTGCAGAACCCTGAGGGAGGCCCTCAACTACCTGCAGTGGATGGCTCCCCAGAGGAAGTGAGGAACAGACAGGAGATTCTAAAGGATGCATAAGATGTCGTCAATCACAGGATAAGCAGGCCCCATCCCACCTAGTGGTCCTGGGCTGAGAAGGCTCAGGGCAAGGATCAGACAGTGACAGGATACAACATGGAAGCCTAGTGTGGCCACACCAAAGTTCTCTTAGTCACTTGACAAACATATCTTACTGCCAAGGCCTGAGCATAAGGTGTGAAGACTCCACGCTGAGTGGGGCAGGAGCAGGAGCAGGGAGGCCATGCAGACTAAAGCCAGGTGGCAGGAGTGCTATGACCCTCTCATGTCCCCTGTCACTCCCCAGCACCTGATTTCAGAGTTCTTCCACGCTCAGGCTGTTTCCTGTTACCTACCCCAGCTCACCGGGCCTGTGATGGGCATGCCAGACAGAGGGACTAATCGCCGAGCACAGCTCATACAGGGAGTTTGGAGGAAATCAGAGGGGTGAGGTCCCCAGGAGGCAGCTGTCCCCCAGCCTCCACACAGACTGGGTGGTAACCTCCCCACTATAGCAGCTTCCTGCTCCAGTGACCCACCAGCAGAGACACCTGCCTGGATTGCATTTAAGAGCAAATCCCATTAGCCCGAACACACTTAGGGATCTTGAGTCACTCTCTGCCATTCACAGTTCCAGAAGGCTGTGCTGGAGGTGACCATGCCCGGTCGCGTGCCATTACTGCACACGGAACATTCCCAGGAGGCTCCTGACACACATAAGTGCTATCGAAGACTGGCATCAGGAGAACCAGGCAGATAAGAGCAACCCAGACCTGACTGAGAGTTTGCACCCAGCCACTGGCCTGCCACAGATCATCCTTGTTCTGCCCAGCTGCACCGCTGCTGTCTGTGAAGCTATGAGAGACACACGCATACACACAACACACACATATGACACATGTACACAGCATACATACACGTACACACAGCACATGCACAAAACACACATACACACAGCACACATAGATAGCACATGCACACAAAACACACACACACATATAGAACACTTAAACACACGCCACCCATATATAATGCATGTACACAGCACACACGCATACACATATGTATACACATACATACTATATACACACATACCATACAGACATTCACTCACATACACAATACGCATACTGCACACACTTACAAATGCATACAAACACTATCATCTGGCTGCAGCTACTGAACCACATTAGCTGTGGAGAGTGGAGGTCTTTTCTGAACATTTACACTTTCCTACAAAGCCGCTTTCCCTGGCACTCCTGGCCCTTCCCTGTGCACACAGGCCCAGCGCTGAAGCCCCTGAATGCTGATTTTAGGAGGCAGGTGGCTCCAGGGGTCCTCCCAGCAGGAAGGAAAGAAGAAGAAAAGTGTTTTTGTCTCTGAGCTTTCACCACAAGCTCCACCTGCCCCTCCCCTGACCCCCATAGTGTTCGCCTGCCATGGGGGGGAGGGGGCTGTAGAGTGGGATCCCAGAGGCAGAGAGGGTCTGCAGCCCAGTCCACAGCCACAGCTCCCTTCCAGCCAGTCCTAAAGTGGATCCCTTGGGGATAAAATGCTCATAAGTGACAATTTCTCTCAGGCAGGACAGCTGCACTGGCCCCGTCAGGGTCTGGAAAATACAAGTGTGTGGTGGCATCCACAGAGTCACCTGTGGAGAGTGCTGCCAGCTGCACACACATCCAGGTAGAGAAGAAACCTGAGTCACAGGTGAGCCTAAAGGCCAGTGGACATAGCCACTAGTGGGAGACATCAGAACCCTGGGTAAGCGTGAGTGAGCATCACAGTCTCCAAACCCAGCCTGGGCCCAAGGAGGCTGCCCATCAGTTCCCCATTCCCATCCCGCTCCAGGCCCTGCTGGCCCTGGGGAGCAGCTCCGGTCCTTGGGGAGAAGTCGCACATGGTGCCATTAACAACATAGGGACTGAGATCACTGAAAAATACATGCAAGTGTCCACAGGTGGACTGAGGGTGACACACGCCTGAGCACTGGAGCCTGAACGGAGGACATGTGTACTGACACCTCAGCACAGAATAGCACAGCCTGGGAGAGCGCAGGTCTGCTGCCCGGCACCCAGCCTCTTACAATTCTAGCTCCAGGGGACCCAACACCTCTGGACTCCCCTGCCACTTTGACCCGTACAGCATAACACACACACATACAGACACACATACTCACTCAGACGTACACACATACAGACACACAAAACACACAGTGAGACAAACATAGGCACTCACATAGACACACACACACATAGAGACACAGAGAGACACATATACAAACACAGACATGCACACATACACACACTAATGCATAATTCAAAAGCAAAATATTTTTAATTTTTTTTTTATGTGCATTAGTGTTTTGTCTGGGTGAGAGTGTTAGATTCCTAGAACAGGAGCTACAGACAGTTGTGAGCTGACATATGTGAGTGCTGGAATTGAACCTGGGTCCTTTGGAAAAGCTGCTAGTGCTCCTAACCACTGAGTCATCTCTCCATCTCCCAAAATTAAAAAAAAAAAAAGTAATAGTTATTTTCGTTGTGTGTGAATGAAATATGCGTGTGAGTGGGTTGGGCACATGTTCCCCAGCACAAACACGCATGTCAGAGGATAACTTCAGAGAGTTTGTACTTTCCTGTCACAGTTAGGATCCAATGCGGGAATCGAACTCAAGACTGGCAGGCTTGTGCCGCAGGCACTTTTACCGGTAAGCCATCTTGCCAGTCCCAGTCCACCTATATTATATCCTACTTAGATACAACTCTCCACTAGTGTCTACTAGAATTGTGTTACGCAGATCTTTCATTAAGATGAAAATGAGCTGCACTCCTGTGGGAGAAGGGAGTCTCCCAGGCCTGGAGGGCCAGCAGGCATGTCCTCATGGACCAACATCCGTAGGAGCATGCAAAGTGTGTCGCTTGCTAGCTCTCTGAAGGAGCTTGCACAGTGTACTGCCGCTTGCTATGTGTCAGTCCTTTTTGTGTCTCAAGGAGAGGGAGCACCTGAGCTGAAGCTCTCACTATAGTCCCACAGAAAAGTGGAGTGCGGAAGGGGAGGGACCTCTGTGGGCTAAGAAAAATAATCAAAGCTCCCTACAGAGACAACCTCATGGTTCCCCACAGAAAACCCCAGAATCAAATCCCATGAGCACCCTTCCCTCCTTGGGATGGGCCATAAGGTTCTTGACCAGTCACTGAGAGGACAGTAGCCCACAATGGGCAGCTCTGGGCAGCTCCCATGGCCAGACTTCCCGCCCACCCACTCCCGTGTGCTGTGTTGAACGACCCACTGGAGTTTGGCAAATTCCTTACCTGAGAGACCCCAGAAGGTACCGCCTGGTAGTCATAGGCGGACCCCATGGGCTGGGTCAAGTTCTTATTTTGCTTTAAGCACAGTTAATCCTCAGGTAATGCTGAAAGGAAGGGCTGTGGCTAAAAGAAACCGGCCCCTGCTGCTCCTTGAAATAGAACTCACCCTTGTCTGATGGCTGGGGCCTGGCAAGGGCCTAGCTTGCAGGCTCTGCAGAGACTACCACATTTCTGAACATTCTCGGGAGTTTATGTGGTGACAACCACGTCCACATCACATCCCTGAACCCACAGAAACCACAAATACCACGGCCAAGAGGAGGGGCCTGCACGGCTTGGAGCAGGCCACACAGAAGGCCTTCCTTGAGGCCCCAGCAGATGGGAACTGGGTCTTGTCGTCAGGGCCATTCAGAAGGTTCTGAAGAGGCTTCTCAGAGGCTGCCACCTCCTCAGGCTGCTGTGCAAGGCTTGCTGGCAGTCAGGGAGTCCTAATTAACACATTGAGAGGAAGTGCTGTTTCTATTGGCTGTTCTTGTTGGGCTCCTCTTGGCTCCTGGGTGATTCATATTGTTCGGGTTGCAGTTCCTCCACACCTCACTACGGGGCCTGCTTCCCAATGGACGCTCAGTGCCGTTTACCACAGTCCAGGCCTCCAGCCTCAGGCTTGTGTACCCCTTTAGTTGGTTCATGCTCTCCAATGCTTGTGTCAACTCTGTAGGCTGAGCCCCAAGAATTCCACACCTGGCCCCCTTCCTCCAGAGAGTTGCCAATTCAGATTCAGGCCTTCTCAGTACCCCCAGAATCTCTGGGGGTCCCTCAGTGTGCTGTGGAGAGGATCCTGATTCGAGGTGCCCAAGGGCTGTGCAAGAATGTGAGACTACAAGAACCAAGAACATCCCAGTCCTGCTAGCTAGCAAAGGGTGGAGTGAGAAGGTGCTTTGTGTGGTAACAGCACCCATAGCTTACAATAAAAGGTTGGTTGTGTTACTGGGAAGGAGGGAAACCTTTAGGATATGCTTAGCTGGAAAAAAATGAGGTCACTGGGGCAACCTCACCCAGGGTCAGCTTTACAGCCTTGACGCCCCAAGTGCATTCTCTAGATGACAGCCAGTCACCCCACATACTTTGGCGTGGGTTTGAGCCCAGCTGGGTTCTGCCAAGAACTACAAGCGGTCCTGTGACACTGACTCTGGCCTCTGAGCTCAGAGTAGAAGGAGCCACCAGCCCAGGGGCAGGCTCCTGCCGGACCAGGTCAGCCCCCGAGTCCTTGGGGCTGATTTTGCTGATCTCCATGACTCTTCTGTTGCAGCCTGAGCAGGAGCAGAGGGAGAGGAAAGAAACAAGAAGTCCCACTCTGGGAGTCACCAAGCGAGCATCACCCTCTCCTGCTGGGGGTTTTATAAGGGCTTCATTCCCCCAACACTCCAGCACACTCAGTCACTGTCATGTGACGACTGATGACATGCCAAATATAAATTCTCCTGTGTGACCCACAGCCTCTCATGTGCACATATGTGCATACGTGCACAGACAACAACTCACACACCAAACACACACAACACATACACACACATGCACAGACATCATACATACACATATACTCACACACAGACACATACAAAGCACACATACCACACACTCACACACAGATACACACACATACCACATACACAAGCATGCACAGACATCACGCGAGCACACACACACACACCTCACACAGAGACACAAACCACACATACATACAACACACACAACACACACAGAAACCACAAACAGACACACACCACATACATGCACAGACACCACACACACACCACACTCAAATACAAACACATATACCACATACACATATATGCACAGACACCACACATACACACATACCTCGCACACAGACACACCACACATACATATACCTTACACACACCACACACACATGCACAGACAATTCACACACCTAACACACACACC
>JANHMN010000002.1:2890671-2950837 GCA_030674055.1 Rhabdomys pumilio | reverse complement strand
TGTGTCTGTGTCTGTGTCTGTGTCTGTGTCTGTGTCTGTGTCTGTGTGTGCATGGCACATATATTCAGACTCACAGATGCCAGACCCCATCATCCCAACCCCAGCAGGAATGGGAGCACATGCCTGCTCCCGGGTGACATGCAGCAAACCTCCTGGACATGTGGCATCAAGCACCTCCACAAGCACAGTTCCCAGAAAAGTGACCAGCTGGTTTCTGAGCAAGCACTTTTGGGTGCTGGGCCTGCGTGGATACTCCACCCACACAGACACTCACCATCAGCCAGACTGTGTTGCCATCTGCAAATAGCTAGGTGCACTCACGTGCCATGCTTGTGGAAACAGACATACACATAGGTGACAGGAGTCTGCAGGACTCAAGTTTCCACAAGCTGTGAGGAGTCAGCAATGTGTTAAAAAATGTTTGTGACATCATTTATTTTATGTGTGTGCATATGAGAACATGTGTGAAGTCAGAGGACAATCTGAGAGAGTCTATTCTCTCCTTCCACCATGTGGGTCCGGGGATTGAATTCAGGTAACCAGGTTTGGCAGCAAGCACCTTCCCCTGCTGAGCCCTCTCACTGGCCCAAATCTGCAAGTCTTGAAGCTTTATCTCTGGTACCTCTGCCTTCTCTACTAAGGCCTGATCACACAGAATACCTGATGCCCAATCTCTGGGATCTGTTGTCACAAATATGGATAGGTCTGGAAGCCCCACCTACAGCCACACCTATGTGGTCCCACTCCCAGAGGCCAGTGGGGGAAAGCAGGGAGGATGAGAAGAGAAACAGAGAAGCTCTCTGATTTCCATGACAACAGCAAGACTGGGTTGCTATGAGCTGCCCTGTGCTCTGTGCTCGATGCTAGTGTGGGGGAATGTTATCCAGGCATGCTGGGTCTACCCACCACAGGTCTGAGGCTCTGTAATGCTTCCCGTTCTCAGGGTCTGCCATCACCTGAGCAGATGTGAGGCTCTGCACCACGTATGACTGTATTTCTGCACACACCTGTATGTCTGTGTGTGTGTGTGTGTGTGTGTGTGTGTGTGTGTGTATCTACATGTGCTCCTGTGTGCCTCTGTGCCCGTGTGTATGTATGCATGTGTGTATGTATGCATATGTGTACTGAGTACATGTATGCTTCCAAGCGCATGTATGCACATGTGTGTGCTTTTGTGCATATGTTTGCATGTGTTGAGGCTGTGCATGCCCACGTGTGCTTTGTACATATCTGTGTGCCTACATGTGTGCCTATGGGCCTCTGTGGGCCTATGCACTTGTATACAAGTATGTACTCTGTGCCTGCATGTATGTACCACATGCCTGTGCATGCATCCCTTTGTGTTTGCACAGTGTGCCTGGCCACTTGTATGCATGCTTGCTTGTCTTTGTTTGCATGCCTTTGTACTTGTGTGCATGTATGCATGCCTGTGTATGCACAAACATAACTGTGTGCCAGAAACATGTGCATACGCCCGAGTGCTTGTATGTGCCTCTATGTGTGCATTTGTTTCAGTGCATATAAAAAATGGAGACATGCATGCACTTATTCAAGCCAGGGAGAGACACTCCCAGAGGCCGCTTTTGGAGTGGGGGACTGCTGAACAAAGGTAGCAGGTTTAGGAGCCCACAAAGCAAAGACACATTCTTTCTCCCCCTCCACACTTAAGGATCTGGAGTGGGAGAAGGGGCCAAGAGAGCGTTGAGGGTGAGGCAGGCCTTATGTGACCCAGGTTGGCACCAGCCAAAATCAAGGGGAGAAGGCAGTGGGTGGAACCCCACCCACTACTCCTGCCTACCTGACCCCCTAATGCAACTCTGAGGACCAGAGGCAACCTCCCAGGAGGGGCAGGGGTGTGTGGTCCCCCCAGAGGAAAGCAGGAACCAATGGAGTGAGGTGGAGCCTACTCTCCAGGCCTGAACCTGAGCATTGACCTGGCCAAGCGTTGTGCTAAGGCCTCACTAGGCCTTGAGACGACTCAGCATCCAGAACATCACAGAGCCACCTGGACCCAACTCAGCAGCTTCCCAAATTGAGTCCTGTAATCAGTTTCTTCACATGAGCCTGTGTTCACAGAGTATGATAAGCTGTCCTCAGCCCCACACACATGCACACACACACCCCTCCAACCCTTCTCCAGACATAGAAAGAAGCAAGGTATGCACCTGACACCCAGGTACACCTGTGCACATGCATGACACCCAGGTACACCTGTGCACATGCATGACAGACAACATACCTGTGAACATGCATGACAGACACCATGCAGAGGAGCACCTGTGACGTCCCCCAAGCCTGGGCACTCCTGGCCATTTTCTACTTTTCCTGCCTCTGCTTGCGTGGGAGATCCCAGTAATTTCACTTAGTCACCTGGCCCAGGGCAGTGTCTCACCTGAGAGGTTCATAGTGACTGTTGAGAAAGTCCATGAATATATCTCATATATCTCAAAAAATGCACCTTTGCCCCCACTGTGCCTGTGGGTGCGGGATGAAACAGAGTCCCGTCCTGCTGCCCTAAGTCTCAAGACCAAACTCCTGTTCCTTTAGCTGCTCCACCTGGCTCTACAGGACCAGCAACAGGCCACGAGCATGGTTGAGAAGGCTCACCTGCTGCCGACGAGCAGGAGAAAGCCACCTTCAGGGATTCAGTGGGACTCGCTGAAGAGACTGACTCACCCACACCTAGGGAGGCAACTTCCTCCTATCAGTCATCCTGTTAGTGTCACAAAGAGGGGCTCCCAACAGTTTAACTACTCCCTGTCTGGCCTTGTCCCTCTGGACCTCATGGCCATAAGTGGGACAGTTGGTCTTTGCAAATGCTGGCCACTCACCCATAGAGGACCCATGTCCTGGGATAACAGGGCTCTTCATGGCTGCTTGTAATCTCCCAGATCAAGGATGTATCAAGTAACTTCAGTAGCTTCCTACCTTGACTTGAACCCCAGAACACTGTCTGAGGGGCCACAGTTTAGGGGACATCACTCCAACCTGCCCCCTAAGCAAACATCTGGAATATACCGAGAAGCCATGTCGTTTCTTCCTGTGTGGAATCTGACTTTGGTCTCAGTTGGCTCAAAGAAAAAGAAAGAGTCTGTGAGCAGTCATGTGGCTTCAAAGCTGGGATTTTCCTTCTGCTTAAACGCACGGGGGCATCTTGAGAGTGACCTGTGTGGGCCAAGGGTGGGCACAGCCCAGCCCATCTCTGCTTCAGGATCACGTGAGCTACAACACAGAAGCCTATTGGAACTATGAATTTAGGAGCTCAATGGGGAAAGACCTACTTCCCAGACCCACTGGCTGCCCGTAGAACCCATTTCCTTGTGGTTTGCCAGTCCCTACGTTTACTGTTTTGTTGAGACAGAGTCTCATTCTGTAGCCCTGGAACTCACTCACTATGTAGCTCAGGCTTTCCTCAAACTCACAGCAGTTCTCCTGCCTCAGCCTCTTGAATGCTGGATAACAGTTATGAGCAGCCACACCTAAATCAGGTCTCCACTTCCTTGCTGCTGGCAGAGGACATTGTAGGCTCCTGGCAGCCTCACTGGGTTCTTACCATGGCATCCCTCAGGCCAGTGGCAAGGTCTCCCTGTGTTCGGCAACTGTAGAACTGTGTCTCTAAAGCTAGTTCTAACGAGAGACATGCAATCAGCTCTCAAAAGCTAGGACTCAGCCGGAAATGGTGGCCTCTCTGCCTTACGGAAGCTGAGGCAGGAGCATTGCTGTGAAGTTGAGGCCAGCTTGGGCTGAAGACCAAGTCAGCCTAGAGGCTATTACATGAGACCCTGTCTCACAAAATGGGGGTTGTGGGGGGTGGGGGAATGGAGGGAGAAAGGGAGAGGAAGGGAGAAAGGTGGGAAGAAAGGAGTCTTGAAAACCGCAGATGAGGCAAGCCTGACCTATGGATAATCCATAGCCTTCTGAGACTCCAAGAGAACATGATGGACGGATGCTCAAGAGGCCTCGATTCTCACCACATGCCCGCACCCCTGAGATCTTGCATTATTGACCTTGTAGTTAGAGAAAGAGAGAGGAGAATTTAAGAGGCCTGCTCACGTGGCTGTTGGGACCCAGAAGTCCCAGCACCAGCTCTCTGCAAAGAGACTGAGAGAAACGTGCTGTGACCAACACAGAGTGAGCTCATCAAGGGCTGGAGAGGAGAAGACAAGGTCGGGGTCTCAGCCAAACTGACCTTCAGGAGAGACAAGAGCCCAAGTCACCCTTTCTCCACCTTCTGTTCTGTGCAGATCCCTGGCAGGTGGGACAGTGCACGCCCACAGGGCAGCCGTCTGCTTCCCGAGCCACAGACCCAAGGTAGCCCCCCTCCAGGAACAAGGGCAGACACAAGCACCCCACAGCCTCATCAGCTTAATTGGGCCTCAGGCCTCCCCTCTCTGCCCAGTCTCTGAGTCGCAGACTACACAGAGGCCCAGGCCCACCCCACGCTGGATCTGGGAGGGCACAAGACAGAGACCACGAAGAGGAAGGGGAAAAAAAATAAAACACTCTGGGACCAGCCAGGCTGGAGGCTGGGTCAGCACACAGGGGCTGTGCCAAGTCTGCAGCCATCAAAGTCATTGATGTTTGCATCTGTGGGTGGAAGGCGACTTCTAGAGGCTCCATCCAAAATGGGGACCTGGTCTTTCCTCCTCCATAAAGATCTGCATGGTTTCTGCTGTCAGAGTCAGTGGCCAGGCCCTCCCTACAGATGACAACATGGCTCCCAGCTCCCAGACACACCACCTTCCTCCAACAAGGAAGGAAAAGGGGGCCCAAGGTTCTCGGTCACCATCCCAGTGACCACGGGAGCCCTCTGTGATGGAGCAGATTGCCTTGTGGAAATCCTAACCCCTGCAGCTCAGAATGTGTCCTAATTTGGGAACGGGGTTTTTACAGATGTAATCTCGGAAGATGAGGCCTCTCAGGGTAGGGTGTGACCAGGATGACAGTGCCCTTATAAGAGAAAACAACCTCAGAAAGGAAGGCCAGGGAGGGTGGAGCGAATGCTCGGGTGATGCAGCCTCAAGCAGAGCAGTGCCAAGAATGGCCAGCAGCTGCTGAAGCTGGACTAGGCAGACAGATCCTCCCCGAGCCGTGACCAGGAACTCAGCCTGCCACACCCCAAGTACAGAATTGGGCCTCTGAGCCAGGAGTAAGTGCCTTCCCACAGCTGCAGGTTGTTTCTCCTACATAGCTAACAAAAGCAACTTAAGGAAGGGGTTTACTTAGTCTCCTGGCCTGCAGGACAGTCCAATGTGGCAGTAGGAACTTGAGGCAGCCGGCCCTTTTTGCGTCAACCAGGGAGCAGAGTGGCACAGGCCGGTCTCAGTGTCTGGGACCTCAGCCTATGGGATGGTGCCACCCACGTTCAGGATGGGTCCTCTCCACTCAATTAAACCTTTCTGGAAACAATTACCTAAGCATATCCAGATCTGTGTTTCCATGGTGATTGTAAATCCCTGTCAAGTTGACAGTGAAGATTAACCATTACAAGGTGTGTTGCTATGGCCAACCCAGACTCTCACAGGCCTCGACTGAGGCCCAGGACAATCAGACATGACCAAAGAACAGTACACTCCCCCAAAGGCCACAGGAGCTGGGCAGGGTCCTGAACAGGGCACAACAGGTTAGATCCCCATTGGAGCTGGGGAGGAGAACGCAGAAGTCTTCCCAGAGTTCAGAAGCTGCTTGTGGGGTGCTCTCTCCCATAGTCAAGAGATAGTCTCAAAGTCAGGGCCCTCCTCCCCGGAGGAGTGGTACCAAATCCATCACTCTGAATGCCATCAAATATCCAAAAGAAAGATGCCCGGGACCTCAAGATGGAAGCAGCAGTGCAAGTTTCTTCTCCTCACTCTCCTTATCTCTCTCCCCTCTTCCTGCCTCCTCCCTCACAACCATCCTGTCATCCTCAGGGGTGGGGGAGGGGAAGAGAATGGTGGCATCAAAGGAAATGTCCCTCGAGGCCCCCAGTGTTTCACACACCTCCCCTCACCCATCTTCCAAGTGGCAGGAAATGACACCACCCCAAGGCAGTGTGCACTACGTCCCCAAAGTCTCTGGATAATCCTCATTTCCCAAATCACTTCCCCAAAAGGCTTAAATTGAATCCTGTCTCCTCACAGGTGGTGGGCACGGCAGACGAGGTGGGGAAGCCATTCCTCACAGGACAAGGGCACGGTGGTGGCAGGAAGGAAAGGTGTCTTTCTATGACAGTGGTTCTCAGCCTATGGGTCAAGACCCCTCTGGGAGTCAAACAATCCTTTCACAGGGCAGTGGGGGGGCGGATCACCTGAGACCATTGTAAAACACAGATATTTACGTTACAATTTGTAACAGTAGTAAAATTACAGTTATGGGGTAGCAATGAAAATAAATTTATGGTTGGGGGTCACCACAACAGGAGGGGCTGTAGTAAAGGGTCCCAGCACTAGGAAGGTTGAGAACATCCTTTTCAAAAGCAGGCCATGGAGGGATGGGGTGAGGTAGGGTGGATATCTGGAAAGGGTATGGAAACTTTCCTCATTTTTACCAGGGTCCCTGTAGCTTGCTTCTAAGCGGGAAGCTTTGGCTATGTCACTTCCGCCATCCACCCTTAAAGGGGGCTTGCTCACTCCCGACTCTGGCATCTCATGTCCAGGTCTTCCAGCCTGGTAGGCTGTCCACGGGAGGCTGCACACACTGGCAGCATCTGGCCCCCACAGGCTCACGCACTGTATTATTTAACACCCAACCTTTCAGCCTGCATGTGGTACACAATTTATGTTCCCAACCAAGGGACAATAACCGAAGGGATGTTTGCAAAAAGCCGCGTTAGGTAAATATTTCATGCTCGATAATGTAATGGTGGGCATGGTGGAGCAGGGAGACTGGGGGGAGGTGGGGGGGAGGAAGAAGATGGGGGGAACAGGGAGACGGAGGGGGAAAGCAGGGAGACGGGGGGGGGGGGGGGGGGGGAGTACATGCCAGGGGGGGGGGGGAGTTGGCAAGGGTCCCTGTGATCCGGCAAAAGAGCATCCTGGTCCTTGCCTGTAGTGAAGGCCACAGCCCTCCTGAGGCAAGAGACACATACCCAACCCCGTATTCTCAAGAGGCTCTGGGAACTGCCATGATTTCTGGGGTAGAGCCCTGATGTCAATACTTTAAAAAGCAAAGCTTCTTCGCAGTCCTATGGGGTTCTTGGAAGGAGATCCCCAGGCCATCAGTGAGACTCTTCATGCTCCACTCCAGACCAGGGATTGCTCACACCCCTGACTGATGTTGATGAAGCACCCACGAGGCGTTTTGCCCTGGGCTGTGGCCACAGCTCCAGTGCCTGGCTCAGCTGCATTCTTCTGTTACTGAGGAAGCCACTGGCCAGTTATCTTAGTTTCCAGGTGTTTGATAAATTACATAGCAACAGAGTCAAACAGGGGGTCACCCGCCATGCGTTGTAAGTAGGGTGGGGAGAAAGAGCCCCCCTCCTGCCTACTGCTACCCTGGGCTAGCTCACCTTTCCCCCCACTCATTCTAGTCCCACCATATTGCCCTACTTACAGAGGACCCTAGACAGTTATTTAGGGTACAAGGTGAGTGAGCCCAAGACACGTAGATAAGCCACCATTAATGTATTTCAGAGTCTGGGAGTCCCTACCACAACCCCCAGCAGAAAAGTTTAGGGAGATACCCTGAATACAGTCACCCTGGACTGTGGGGAATCTCCAGTCCTAGGAACCCCCACGAGACCCACCTAAGTCTTAACGTCTAAGACTTGGTGGGGCTTGAAGCAGAGTTTTGGAGGGGAGTGGAAGGACCAAGGCTGGAGACGGCAGGAGCATGAGAGCCAGCACTCAGCCTCTACCGACCTACAGCACCTGTCCTTGGCCCAACATGGCTTTCCAGAGAAATGAGGAGAAACTAGGATGGTACAAAGGCAGACAAGACAAGCTGCTATCTGCAGGAGGCAGGGTCAGGGACTGGCCCAATGGGGAACCTTGCCTGCTCAGGGATACCTCCAGCAGGAAGCGTCTTTCTGACTTGCCTTCACATGGCTCCATGATGGGAGCACAGAGAACAGGTCTTTCCCTGGAATTGTGGGTCTCCTCATAGATAAGCCATATGTCTTCCTGGACCTGGTCAGAACAGAAAGTCTGCATATAAGGTCCAGGGTGGAGGGTGGTGGAGAACCCGGAAATGGAGAGCCCTCCCACCAGACAAGCCCCCTCTTCCTTCTGTGCCTGATCCACGAGAAGTCCCATCCCTGTCCCTTGTAAGATGGAGAAGGAGATGGTGGACCCCTGAGAGAGGGGACTGGCAGTCAGGAAGGGGAGGAAGGGGCACCAGAAGGGCAGACTTAGAGAAAGACTTATGTAGACAGAGGATGGGGGGAGGTGGCCTGAGGACAGGTGGCATGTTCTGTGCCCCTCACACACACACCAGCTTCGTGCAGAGATCGGTCCTCTTCTGATGACTACCTGTGAGAAAAAGAACTGCCATCTTGCACACTGTGACTTTGCCTCAGGCTTGGGAACTGCTGGCACCTTGGTCAAGGACTTCCTGGTCTCCAGGACCACAGAGGACAAATACCTGTTCCAAGCCATCCCAACTCAAGGTGGTCTGTTACCACCATTCAGATAAGCCAGACACAGGCATGTAGGGGATGCCATGGAGGATGGAAGGGAGGAAGGACACCTGTGACCCAGGATTAGACCATGCATATTAGACACCATTGGGTGTAACAAGGAGACAGTTGATCAAGATACGCCCTAACACAGATCAATGGCAGCAGAGCCATTAGCCCTGAAAATGAGACAGAAAGGAAGGGCCTGATCGGCAATCAATACCTGGTTAACCAGGACGGACAGCGAAGGGCTCATCAGAGGACAGCAGGGGTCAGTCGCTGATGTCTCAACTAAGGATGTGGCCCAGCCTCTGTGTGTACACTCCAGGGCAGGTTCTGCTGCCCCAGCAGACTGCAGGTTTGACAAAGGCTCAAGGGTCCCCCGGTCACTGGTGCCTTCCTGCAGTGGATTTACCAGAAGAGCTGACCAGCAGGACTCTGTCAAACAAGTGCAATGTATCTGAGTGCAGTGCCCTGAAGAGTCTTTAACATCTGCTGGTGCCAGTATGGAGAATGTATGGAAAGATGTGAGTCAGACAGGACAGAGGACAAGCTAGACTGTCTGGAGCTGCTGCCCAGGATGAGAGCAGAGAGGTCACACAAGGATGAGCCAATCCCAGCTTCTCTTCAGGCTCAGTGTCCCAGGAGAAACATGCAAAACCTTTCAGAGAGTCCCTTCCTGGGAAGGAAGCCCCCGCTGTACCAACATGGGTGGCGAGCACCCGACTCTGCCATCCCTGCAGGTTTATGGACAGCTGTGCCGCTATGTGGCCTCAGACAGGATGCCTAGCCTCTGGGCTTGCTCAGAGAGCATGAAAATTAAGCAAAGTCATAGGCATGGAAGGTTTTCCACAGCCTAATAAGCAGCAACAAATGACTACTTCTGTTCGATTGATATGCCTCAGCGTGTGTGCCTATGTGTGTGCATGTGCACGTGCTCACATGTGCGAGTGTGCGTGCTTTGTGCAGATGAATGTGTGTGCATTCGAGTATGTACATTTGTGTTTCTGTTGTACATACATGCCTGTGTGCATGCTTGTGTGTGTTTTGTTTGTGTGTGAGTGTGTGTGTGAGTGTGTATGCCTGCAGGCTTGTATATGCAAACACATGTGTCTCCCTGGAGATATGCAAGCATACACATGTGTGTGTGTGTTTCTGTGTGTGTGTGTGTCAATTTGAAACAAGCTAGAGTTATCTGAAAGGAAGGAACCTCTATTGAGAAAATGCCCCCTTAAGAACCAGCTGTAGGGTGTTTTCTTAATTGATGATTGATGTGGGAAGGCCCAGCTACTGTGGCTGGGGTTCTGGGGTTCTGTAAGAAAACAGGCTGAGCAAACTCTGAGGAATAAGTCAATAAGCAGCGCCTCTCCATGGCCTCTGCATCAGCTCCTGCCTCCAGATTCCTGCCCTGCTTGATTTCCTTCAGTGATGAACTATGATGTGGAAGTGTAAGACAAATAAGCCATTTCCTCCCCAACCTGCTTTTGGTCCTGGTGAATCATCACAGCAGTAGTGACCTGACTAGAACAGAGTATACATGTGTGCACAGCTTTCAAACGTCAGAGCCTCTGGCTTCAGGGAAAAGCTTCCTACAGAAGCCACGCCCTTGCTCTGCTTCTACAGCAACCGGGAACCACAAAGACCCACGTGAGGGAAGGGCCACTCCCAGCCTAGGACTCTGCTTAGAGAAATAAATGTATCACTGTCACATTTCCTTAGGGTACCACAGAGAAGCTGGGGCATGGGGAGATAGGAAGAAGCCACAGGAGGCGGACACTTCTGGAGCAATCCCCCTCCTCTCTCTCTCTCTCTCTCTCTCTCTCTCTCTCTCTCTCTCTCTTTCTCTCTCTTTCTCTTTTTCTCTGTCTCTGTCCCTCTTTCTCTGTCTCTCTGTCTCTTTGTCTCTCTATCTCTTTATCTCTCTGTGTCTCTATCTTTCTCTGACTCTGTCTCTCTCTGTCTCTTTATCTGTCTGTGTGTCTGTCTCTCTCTGTCTCTCTCTGACTCTGTCTTTCTGTCTCTCTCTTTCTCTGTCTCTCTCTGTCTCTCTGTCTGTTTGCTTTCTCTCTCTCTCTCTCTCTCTCTCTCTCTCTCTCTCTCTCTCTCTCTGGCTGTATGTCTGTGTGTGTCTGTGTATACCACACACCTTACAAGGGTCTCTCCCCCTCGTCCCTTCAAATCCCAGCAGCACTCCAACCACCAGGTCTAACCAGTGAACTCCAGAGCCTGGACCAAAAGCTGGTCTCTGCATGAGCAACTTTGCCAAACCCTGGTCTGGGCTTCATTGTATGATGGGACCATGAATCACTATGGTCATTATAACCACAGCAGAGCGCCGGGCCAGCTGTGGCCGGGCCATCTGGCCATAGGTAGGCAGCCCCTTCAAACTCCTCGGGATGAGAGAAGTTCGGGATACTCCCTGTAAGAATAAGAAATCCCCCTGCGGAGCCCTGCAGACTCCAGAGCTTCTCCAGGCTTAGAGAGCAGAGCTAAGGGACAACCCCAGCCAACAGGACACCTGCAGAGCCAAGGACACCTGGAGCTCCAAGTAAGGCAATGATAGCGGAGGGCAGGGCAAGAGAACAGAGGACAGGAGGTGCAGCTGCCCACGGGGACAGGAAAGGGCGCCACCACACCTGCCACGATTGCAGGGGAACATCAGGCCCCAGGACAGGACGGCCATAGCACGGGAAGAGGGCTCAGAGATACCAGAACCTTGGATTCCTCATGTGTAAACAGCTGGATGGAAAAAGCTGGATGGCAGAGCCTTGTGACAGAAAGCCACGTTGCTCCCGTGGAGGCGGCAAAGAACACAGACGTGACCAGGAGAACAAGGTTAATAAATAACACAGGTGTCCGAATAAAAATCTGCGTACCTGTGTTCTCGGCAGCCCGACACAATAGAGACGGGCTGACTGGTGGAGCACACGCCCTCTGTGCACAGCACAGGGGTCTTCAACTCCAAAACAAGAAACCTCTAATGCCTACACGCGACAAGGACCCCAAAGACACCGGACACAAAAGGGTGAGTGCTAAAGGGAGGGAAATACCCAGCAACATCCATGAAGAGCAGTGACGGCCGCAATGCCCAGGACTTGCCGCCAGGGGGCAGCGTGAGGCGGCGAGTTACAGGGATGGTTCCCTTAGGGCTCCTGAAGTGCCCACAACTGGATGAGGGGGATGGCAGGTGCGCTGGATGAAACTATTCTTGCCAATCAAACCCCTACTCCACAAAATGAGACTCAAGAAAAGTCAGGTCATTACTAACTTCGGCAAACGCTCATAGTCTCCACCACATATATCCCGGGATTCCCAGGATGCTGACTCAGCTTAGTCCCAAGAGCCCACCAGAGGTGGGTCTGACCTTCCCAATGGAGAAAATCAAGCTCAGAGATGGTGGATCATCACCCAAAGCCATCCATCAGCTCAGAGGCCGAGTGGAGACAGAAAGAGTACAGCTCATGGTTTGACTCTTGGAAAGGGTACAGGGACATGGGGGTGATAGGAGACCCTCAACACGGAGATGGAATCTTGGGGACCCAGAGCTGGCATTGCTCAGGGGAGCCAGAGGAGGGTGAAAAGGAGGAGCCAAGTCTTCGCTGTGCCCCTGGAGCAGGTGCCAGGACACACACCACTATTCTCAGGGCAGAAGGAACTGAGCACATGCCACAGTAACCATCACTGAAGAAGCTTTTCTCTTAGAATTTTTTGAGACAGTGCAGGCTGGCCCCTGACTCACTGTGTTGCCAAAGGCTGCTGCTGATCCTCCTGTCTCTCTCCCTCCTGAGTGCTGGAATTACAGGTATGCACCGCCATAATCTGCAAAGGTTTTTCTTGGAAATAAAATTTTTAAAGGTATTTTTGGAGATAGCCAACACTAGAAACCCAAACTTGAAATTCCCCCTAGCACCTCAGAGACCAGGATACCCCTACAGCCCTCCTTTTCTTGGATGGAGGACTGTGCCCACAGGAGGTGGTTGCACACTGGGCTAGATGCCCGGCCTTCTGCCCTTCCTCCTGAGAGTGGATGTCTCCGCTCAGAGCTCTCTGGAGCCCACCTCCTTCCTCCCTTCCTCCTCTCAGTAGGACCTTCCTAGTTCTGATGTTGCCTCTGAGAAGCAGCCAGACTGATTCTTGTCACCCTGGAAACATCTTAAGGCATGTGAGGTCTTGGTGTCCTGGAGCCTCGCAGCATCAGGGCCTGTCTGTGAAGCCAGCTCATCCACTGCAAACATTCCTCTACCACAGAGGCTTCATCCTGGGGTGCGTCCCATGCCCAGCCAGGGCTTCCCCAAGGTCCTCTCCAGCACTGAGAGTCTAGGCCCAGATGACTGCTAGGAGGGGCTGTGTGATCCCAAGTGAGAACTAGACAGGAACACCAGCACTGGGCCAGGCTCTACAGAGCATTCAGAGGAACTTACAGTGGACCCATCCTAATTCAGCCGGAGGTGCCCAGAAAAGCCCCTGCAGGGGCAGGAGCAGATGGGCGAGCTCCGGACCCCTACCCAGCCCGCCA
This sequence comes from Rhabdomys pumilio, assembly GCA_030674055.1. Classification (NCBI taxonomy): domain Eukaryota; kingdom Metazoa; phylum Chordata; class Mammalia; order Rodentia; family Muridae; genus Rhabdomys; species Rhabdomys pumilio. The sequence continues at coordinate 2,937,728 of JANHMN010000002.1, read as the reverse complement.
TCTGTCCTGACAGTCGTCCGTCTGCTGGGCAGCCCCTCCTCCCAACTCACCATCTGCCGCCCTGCCAGGCCCTCCTCCTGGCTCCCTGGGGGCTTGGGAGGAATAGAGCAGGGGACAGAATCTGGCCCGGCTGCCTTGGACCACTCCATCTGGCACCTCCAAGGGACAGGGCAGGATGGGGGAGCAGCCAGGAGGTAATGTGCCTCCATGGCAGCTGAAGGGCCTGGATGAATGTCTCAGAGCCAGGGCTAGAGAGAAAAAGGGGAAAGCCAAAGAGAGTAGCCCTCCTCTGCCCAGGCAGCCGGGTTAGAAGGGTCACCAGCCATAGAAGACGTCCAGATCTCCCTCAGTGACTCCCAGCCCCTGTCTAGCAGCTCTTAGGAGGCACAGGATGCCAGTGTGTACTCTCTGCCCCCTCCACCCTGATCCTGAAAGACCCTCTTCTAATGAGGCTGTGTGTTGGGGGATTGATCCCTGGGGATTCAAGCCTCCCAGAGTTCAAGGGCACCAGGAACCACAAAGGACTGCCAAGGTCCACCCTCAACTCCCCAACTGTTCCCAACAATTTGCTCAGAAACCAGTGACAAGAGGTCAGGACCGGTCACTGGTGTCCTACAACAGGGTCTCCCTCCTCAACCCCCAAAGAAAACAAGCAGCCCCACAGAGTCCTGGGCCAGAAGCCGTAAGAGAGAGTGCTACAGGAGACAAGGTAAGGTTAAGCTGTGTACAGACTCTGGGGTGTGGGAGGCCTATGTGGGGTCGTCCTGCACGTGAAACACCCGACTCCACAGCATCCACTTGGCCCCTCCTCGCTAAAAACGTGACTACTGCCCATGCAGGGCATTCTGCCTGTGGAGGAGAGGGAGGGAGAAATGGGGTTCTTTAATCACCCCTGCGCCCTATGTAAACCCAGCGTCAGAGAGGACTGTGGAATGGCCCCTGGGTGTGCCCAGTCAGGTCCTCATTGCAGACCTGCTATAGAACACTGTCCTCCGAGTATGACAGCCATTGCTGGCAATCAGAGCAGCTGTATCCACCCTCGGGCAATTCTTAAAAGATTATTGACATTTCCTCATAGAAGAGAGAAAAGGGTCACTCCAGCCTCACCTGAGACCCAGCCATGCCTCCCCTTCCCTCCCAACTGTTTGTAACTCTGCCCCAAGTGCACATAACCTCTGTGTCCTGGGAAGGGTTAGAAGATACAAAGTATGGAGGTTAACAGAAGGAAGACTCCCTTTCTGCAGCTCTGGGGAAGCCATCACTCATGCTGGAGTCAGACTTGGATGGCACAGCTGCTCTGGGGTCCCCCAGGGTTCCTGTAAGCAACTCCTGAGCCACGCTCTGAAAGCAGTGCAATAAACATGCAGGCTCCAGGTCTGACTCTGTGGACTGGCACTTCGGTCTACCACTCCTTCCCTATCTGGAACAGATAAGTGTTAATTCATGTCTCCCCAGGAAATGTCACAGAAGGCCACACAGGGCAGGTCCAATCGTGCCAGCCCCTCTCCCTTGTCTTACCAGTCCCTACTCCCACGTGCAGTAGAACAAGAGAGACCCTGCCTTTAAAAACATGGAAACAGAGACTGCCAGGAAAAAAGGTGTCCTCTGACCTCCACATGTACACTATGACATGTCATGTGCACCATGACACATATGTACATGTGCATACTCTTATCTACTCAAATAAGTAAATAAAGGGGCTGGAGAAGTGGCTTAGTGGTTAAAAGCATTGGCTGCTCTTCCAGAAGACCCAGGTTCAAGTCCTAGTTCCCACATGAGAATTTACACCCAGTAGGTGATCCAATGCCCTCTTCTGACCTCTGTGGGCACCAGGCACACCTGTGGTGCACATACAATACACGTAAAATCAAATACAGATATATTTTTGTTTGGTTGGCATTTTGGTTTTCAAGATAAACTTTCTCTGTGTAGCCCTGATATCCTGGAGTTCTCTCTGTAGACCAGATTGTCCGTTAAGATCCACCTGCCTCTGCCTCCTGAGTGCTGGGATTAAAGGTGTGATAAAGGCATGAGATGCCTCATCCAGTTAATAAATACGTTTTAAGCAAGCAAAAAAGAAAGGAAGGAAGGAAGGAAGGAAGGAAGGAAGAGAACAAGAAAAAAATTCACAGTGTGGATAGGGGAACCAGAAGCTAAACTGGCTCACCAAACAAACCCAAGGCCCCTAAAGGTCACAGGTGACCCTCTACTTCCCAGTAGTTTCAGTCTGGCAAGAGGTTGTGAGCCAGCATAGTAAGGTGGGGTAGTGTGGGATAGCCCAGGCCTAGGGGTGAGCTTCTAAAGCCTGGACAAAGGATATATGGCTGGACAGCGCCACCTGGTGGACATTTCAGGAATGAACAAAGCCATTTTGTTCTTGGCTCTGAGGTTTCTTTCTCTGTCTTGGGATTTCTGAGCTTTTTCCCTGTAGAAGTCTGTACACTAGAAACCTCAGTCTGTTGTGCTGAGGGTGTGGCTCGGTGGAAGAAGACCTGCATAGCATGCCTGAGACTTTTATTTCTCACCTGAAGTCACCCAGATTCTCTTAGCTATAACAGTTTTCAGAGCACCCAACCTGGGAACTTTAAGATAGGGAGATGTATTTGCAAAAAGATTTATTTGCAAAAAGATGCAAATAAATACTTTCTTTTTCTCTTTTTTATTGGATATTTTATTTATTTACAATACAGATGTCATCCTCTTTCCCCATTTCCCCTTCCTAGAACCCCCTATCCTTTATCCTCTCTTCCTTTATGCTTTTATACCATTTTGATTACATGCCTGTATTAAGGTCAGTTGTAGGTTGAGGGTCTAGCAATACAATAGATGCAAATAGTCGAGGAACAAGCAATACAATAAACACAAATAGTCAAAGAAGAAGCAAGGCATTGCATTAAACCCAGTTACGTGAACACTCTGGTGATCACTGTTTCTAAAGGCTTATCAGGATGACCAAAGTATCTGAGCCTACTTCCCTAGCCTAGCCAAAGGTCATTTTTATGTCTGAAGCCTACTTCCTTATTCTAGCCTAAAATTTAGATTTCTGTCTAAAATTACTTCTTTGTTCTGGCCTGGTATTTAGATTTCTGCCTAAGATTACTTCTTTGTTGTAGCCTACGATTTAGACTCCTACCTGAAATTACTTCTTTGTTCTAGTCTAATGTCAGATTCTTGCTTGAAGTCTACTTCCTTGTCCTTGGCCAATGTCATATTCCTTCCAAGCAGCCCTTTTCCTTGTCCTTGGCCCATGTCAGCTTCTTGCCAAGCAGCCCCAAAGGCTCTCCATCTCTTCCCCTTTTTTATTTCATTAACATGACTGAGCCTGTCTTAGGTTGTTCTGACAAGAATGTCTTCCTTACCTGTCATGGATTATCAAAGGCAATGCACTTCTCTCTTAGGTTAGTAAGGCTCTGTGAATAATCTTACCCATCCTTGGCTTGCCATCCTGTTAATTTAATAACTCTGTCTGGGATTCCATTTTCAGGTTTAAGCCATGTACTTTGGCTGCCAACATGTTGATGTTGTTAAAGATAAGCTTTAACACAATAGGCAGGAATAAAAGTATTCCCAGGACAAGAAGGGCTAGCCTGATCAAGCTATATATGCCAGTCCTGAGGTTTGTCCAAAATGGAAATACTGAGCTCAGACCATGAATAATTCTATCGGCATTATCTGCAGCATCAAAGGTCAACAGAGCAGCATTCTTTAAATTCATAATCTCACTATGCAAAGTTAACATACCCAGAGAGGTGTTAGAATTATGCCAAATATCCTACAGGTATCTTTAAACTTTTTTTCTAATTATAATGACAATCATTGTGAATTTCAAAAGTAACACTACTCCAATGCTATTTGTCATGACACTTGGTATAGCTCCTAACTCTTGAACCCTGAACCTCCTACATTTAATTTGAATGGGTTATAGAGCATCATTCGCTTTTCCAGATACCTATATAAATCCTTTTGTATACTCAATACATTAGTAACATTTTTTTACTAGATGGTTAACAAAAATAGTTGTCTTAACTCCTTGTATCAATGCTATTGCAGAAGCAGTAGTACTAGCAGTTAATGGAATTAACTGCTATACCAGCAATAATCAAGCCTGCTCCCCTCTTGTTTCTTCTTAAAGCCTAACTCACTTTTTCCAGCACTTTCAAGCTTTTTTCAGAGAATCAAGGTTTTCTAATACTCAGGGCAGTGAGATGAAAGCTGGTTGATAGACCCCCATAACAGTCATGCCAGGTTTCAACACACTAACATAATTGGAAATTATACAGTCAATGCAACATACAGTAAATGTTGTAGAAGAGACAAAACCAATTTTAGCTTGACAATTAAAAGAGCCTTAAAACATGCTCTAACCCTTGTTTGAAATCCAGATCCTGTCCCAACATTATCTCTTGCTACCCTAACATCATATCGAGCTACATTTAGCTTCCAAATATGACTCTGACAAAGTCCAGACCCTGTCTTCCAAAAGTAGACTGCTATTTCCCACATTGGATTGATTTCTAGACCAGTACATGATTGAGTCCTAATAGCTGGGCACCTTTAAGAAGAATACAAGAGACATTTTTTTTTTCAATTCTCTATACCACACGGTCTAAAAACTTGAGGCAAGGCAGCTTGTCCCATCTGGGATATAGTCAAGCAAAGGTGGGTCAGGAACATATACCCAATACAGCTCCCCAGTTACTCTTGTCGGGGCACTCAGCAAGCTCATAGGCTGGTATTCTTTGTCTCATCAACAATATGTCTCACCAATCTTTTTAAAGTTCCATAGGCCTCTTCCACAATACCTTGTCCTTGAGGATTATACGAAATCCCCATAATAAATTGTTACAAAAAGTCTTGACTGCTCAACTACGACTGCCAGACCTATTATCTATTTTTAAAAAAAAAAAAAAGAATATTTTATTTATTTTCCTTTCAATGTTATCTCCTCTCCCATTCCCTCCCAAATCTCTTATCCCATCCCCCCTCTTCCTATTTCTATGAGGGTATGCTCCCACCATCCTCCCATTCCTGCCTCTCTGCTCTCAAATCCCCCAACACTAAAGAATCCAAACTTTCAGGCACCAAGGCCATCCATTTCCACTGATGCTTGACAAGGCCACCCTCAACTACCTATACAGGTGGAGCCATGAGTCCCTCCCTTTGTGTTCTCAGGCTGGAGGTTTTAGAATGGCTCCTCCAGCTTGTTTCTTAGGACCAGTTGCTTGAAAAATTGTCTTCCAGCCTTTTACTCTACTAAGGTAGTGTCTGTCTTTGTCACTGAGGTGGATTTCCTGTATGCAGTAAAATGCTGGGTCCTGTTTACGTATCCAGTCCATTAGCCTATGTCTTTTTATTGGGGAATTGAGTCCATTGATGTTAAGAGATATTAAAAAAAAAAACAGTGATTGTTGCTTCCTGTTATTTTTGTTATTAGAGGTGGAGTTATCTTTGTGTGGCTATCTTCTTTTGGATTTGTTGAAAGAGGATTATTTTCTTGCTCTTTCTAGGGTATACTTTCCCTCCTTGTATTGGAGCTTTCTCACTATTATCCTTTGTAGTGCTGAGTTTATGAAAAGATATTGTGTAAATTTGGTTTTGTCGTGGAATATCTTGGTTTCTCCATCTATGGTAATTGAGAGTTTTGCTGTGTATAGTAGCCTGGACTGGCATTTGTGTTCTTTTAGGGTCTATATGACATCTGTCCAGGATCTTCTAGCTTTTATAATATCTGTTGAGAAGTCTGGTGTAATTCTGATAGGTCTGCTTTTATATGTTGGTCTTTTTCCCTTACTGCATTTAATATTCTTTCTTTGTTTTGTGCACTTGGTGTTTTGATTATTATGTGACGGGAGGTATTTCTTTTCTGGTCTAGTCTATTCGGCATCCTGTAGGCTTCTTGAATGTTTATGGGCATCTCGTTCTTTAGGTTAGGGAAGTTTTCTTCTATAATTTTGTTGAAGATATTTATTGGCCCTTTAAGTTGGAAATCTTCACTCTCATCTATACCTACTATCCTTAGGTTTGGTCTTCTCATTGTATCCTGGATTTCCTGGATGTTTTGTGCTAAGAACTTTTTGCATTTTGCATTTTCTTTGACAGTTGTGTCAATATTTTCTATGATATCTTCTGCACCTGAGATTCTCTCTTCTATCTCTTGTATTTTGTTGGTGATGCTTGCGTCTATGACTCGTGATTTCTTTCCTAGGTTTTCTATCTCTAGGGTAGTCTCCCTTTGTGATTTCTTTATTGTTTCTACTTCCATTTTTATGTCCTGGATGGTTTTGTTCAATTCCTTCACCTGTTTGGTTGTGTTCTCTTGTAATTCTTTAAGGGATTTTTGTGTTTCCTCCTTAAGAGCTTCTACCTGTTTACCTGTGTTCTCCTCAATTTCTTTGAGAGTGTTATTTATGTCCTTCTTAAAGTCCTCTATCATCATCATTAGAAGTGATTTTAAATCTGAATCTTGCTTTCCTGGTGATATGGGGAATTCAGAACTTTCTAGTGTGGGAGAACTAGGTTCTGATGATGCCAAGTACCCTGGGTTGCTGATGCTTATGTTCTTGCGCTTGCCTTTCACCATCTGGATCTCCTTAGTGCTACTTGCCCTGTCTTTGACTGGAGCCTGTCTTTCCTATTATCTTGGTTGTATCAGAACTGTGTGGGGTGGGTGTAACTACTGGGGTTAGAGCTAAGGCCCAATATCTGCTCAGTGCTCTGGGCCAGGAGTGAATACCTGGGTCCCAGTGGGTCCCAATTACTCCCTGTTTGGGGTGGGTGTTGCTGTCTCCTTACCTAAGATACTGCCCGGGTTAGAGCTCCTGGGAGTCCTGCTTCCTCTAGGTTTTGTGAGATTGGGTGCAGAGCTGCCCCCCTAAATCTGCTCAGTGCTCGGGCCCAGAACAGAAGCATAAATACTTTTTTAAACAGACACACACCATTGTCAAAGAAGACCTGCCCTCAGTGCCATTCCAGAAACCTCTGGCTAGAGAGAGGATGACTAGGGATAGGTAATACGAACACAGGCGGCATGCATGCCGTGTTCTGAAAATGAGCTCCATGTTAGCTTCAACTGACCTTGACACGGCTTAGAGTTACCTGAGGATATCTCAAATTGAGGATTACCTCCGTCCCACTGGCCTCCAGGCACAGGGCATTTTCTTGATTGCTGATTGACATAGGAGGGCCCCACCCACTTGGGCAGCCCCTCCAGCTCTTGCTCTGGCTTTCTTCAGTGAAGGAAGTGTGATACAGGATAAACCCTCTCACCCCCTAGTTGCTTTTGGCCACAGTGTTTATAACAGCAATAGAAAAGCAAACTGGGAAGCTGGTGTGAAACAATTCCATTGGAAATATCCAGAACGCTCAAAGCTCTCCTTAGAAAACGTCAGTCAAGGTGTACATGGCTCAGTGCTGGCCACCAGGCCTGACAGCCTGAGTTCCATCCCAGGACCCACATAGTGGGAAAGGAATCGATGTCTGAGATCATGTCCACACACACACACACACACACACACACACACACACACACATCCCACAAACACACATACCGTGTCACATTTGTAAAACATGCGTACATACAAAAATTGACAGTTTTCTAAAGAATTATTTATTTATATATATGAGTACATTGTCACTCTCTTCAGACACACCAGAAGAGGGCGTCAAATCCCATTACATGTGATTACTGGGAATTAAACTCAAGACCTCTGGAAGAGCAGTCAGTGCTCTCAACTGCTGAGCCATCTCTCCCGCGCTGGATGAATACATTTTTAAAGGAGAAAGAGAAAAAGGAAAACTGTCAAAATGGCTGAGGATATGGCTCAGTAAGAACCGTGTGGGGACTCCCAGAACCCACACTAAACCACACAAAGTATCACACATCTGTAATTCCAGCAGCCCTACCAGGAAGTGAAACATGGACACAGGAGAATCTCCAGACGCTTGTGGGCTAGCCTGGAATACAAAGCAGAAAACTGCAGAAAGACCCTGTCTCAAAGTGGAAGACAAGGACCAACACCACAGGCTTTTCTGAGTTCCTCGTGCATGTACTGTGGTATGTGTACATCCACACAAACATGCACTCACACACATGCATCAGACAGATGCAATCACACACACAAGCACACACATGCACACACATGCATGCACACACAAGTAGGTTTACCTCGTTTAAGCTGTACTTCAGAGTAATTCTATAACTCTAATTGATGAGGAAACTTATTTGTGTGTGGTTTCTTTGAACAGAAATTCTAGCTAATCTGTCTGAGGAAGTCTTTAGGAAGGAAAAGCAGCATTTAACTGGGTTGATGGGGTGATGGTGTATTAGAGACAGAGGCAGGAGGATCCTTCAGTCCAGTGGCGGAGTGGCACACAACTATAGCCTGGAGCTCAGAGACATCACAGGATGAGTGCCCACAGGCTGACATTGATAGTCACTTCCCTGTCCCATTTCCAAGCCTGAACTAATTTGCCCATGGATGCTCAGGGATGCAGACTTCCCTCCCACCCCAACCCCTTTGCCAGCAGGAAGCCAGCCTGCGTCTCTCTCCCTGCCCTTCACATAGGAGGTGACAAAGAAGCAGAGTGGGTCACGGGACTGGCTAACTTGGAACAGACACAAATGGGAAACTGACTGTGACTGTGACAACATCAGCCTTTAGGAAGGACCCAGGATTACGGGGACCAGGACATCTTTACCTCAAACTCCCTTATGATCTTCTGTAAGACCCAGACCACTGAGATCCCTGGTTGCAGGGAGGAAGCTGGATGTGAAGGTTCTCAATCTCTTGCACCTGAAACCCAGCTCAGTCCCTTGTCACTCCAGTTTCCCCTGCCACCCCAATCCCACCAGATGTCCTACTTAACTGACTTCCTGCTGTTAACAAGAAGCCTCATGAGGATGACCACAAGGCCAAGGTGAAAACTGTTTCTTTACCCAAGCATTTTCCTAAAGGAACTCTCCTCCATCAGTAACACAGATGGGTCAGTGATGGGCTGACCACCCTTTATCTACACAAGGTAAGCCAAAGGTAGCCATTTATCTGTCCTAGCTCATCCCTTCTGCTTTACTGAGACACAAAGTAACAGCCACGGAACTGTAAAACAGACACCTCTAGAGATAGCAGGTCCAGAGTCTCTAGGGTAAGATTCCAGGGTAACAATGTATCTTCACTGTCTCTCTTTGCCTATAGGGATCAGAAGGACCCAGAGAACCTCTGGCCTTCAGGCAAAGTCAACTCCTGCTCCACCTACCCTTCCCACTGTCTATGCCTTGCACGTGCAAAGATAACTGGACACTCTTCAGACTCTGATCATTGTCCCCTAGATGGTCCCCACCCATCTTGCCCTCCACAACCACCCCTCAGAGCTTAGCTACCATGGCAAGACACCTGAAGAAAGACCAGAAAAGTACAGATCTGGGTTTCGAGTCTCCCAGAGCGCATAGCACAGAGCATGGAGGTCACTGCGCTGAAGCATCAGAGACGCAGGGGGAAACTGACACCTGAAGCACAGGGGTTGGGGGCAGAGGTTAGGTTAGCCTCAGCAGGCTCAGAGGGGCAAAGGAAACCCACAGATGCAGGGAATGGAGAGCCCCAGAAAAGGGTGACCTCACACAATCCGGCAAATGTGGCATCCCAGGGCAATTAGACTGATAAGTATCTCCTCAGGACCTGACATGTGTCAGGGTCAGAATGACTCTGGGGAGGGGGCAGATGGAGACCAGGAATGCTTGAGACCTGACATCTATGTGGTGAAAGGAGGAGAAAGAAAAGCAGGAAGGGAGGAAGTGAGAGAGGAGGGATATGGCCTCCTGGACTAGTGGCCAGCTCTGGAGATGCTAAGGTGGACTTTCAGCACCAGAAGTCAAAATGGAGGTTTTCTCACCTCCTGATAGTGGAACCAGGGAACAGTACCCATGAGCAAACCCAGAGAAAAAATTCTATGGGACATCAAAGGCCCTACAGGTAGAAGGACAGGAGGCTCCAGTTGGTCCTCCACAGGTTGAGCACGTGGGTGAAGGCCAAGCAGCATTATGGGAAAGTACAAATTGCTGCTCTCGGCTCCAGCTGCTCCCCAGGACTTCCTTCACATCCATCATGTCCCACAGAGGCCCAAAGCCTGCCTCTGGTCACGCAGCCTGCCTCTGGTCACGCAGGGCAGCTGGGAAGCTGGGCAGTCAAGCCTCACTCCAGAGCTGAGCTCAACATACATCATGGCTGGCTCAGGCCTTTCCCACCTGTCTGCTCTCTATAGAAACACAAGACAGATGCCTTGAGGAGCCCCCAAAAGCCAAGCAGCAGAGGCATGCTGAGGATCCTCAGACTCCCCCCACCCCCCCAGACACAAGTCTGTGGAGCTCGGATAACTCAGGGCTAAGTTCAGAAAAACCCCCAGCCATCCCTAGCCTCCTTTCCTAGGATCCCCTTGATTTTCCATCTGTGGCCTCTAGAAGGATCTCATCCTCATCTAGGGTCTGTCAGCAGGGTGCCAGCAGCTTGGCTAGCTCTCACAATGAGCCTTCCCAGAGAGGGTGCAGACAGAACCACACACACTCCTACTCAGCACCCAGACACTGCTCAGTAGATCTGGAGACCAGGAGAAGGCCCTGCTGAACAGAGGGTCCCAGAGGCAGAGCTGAGCAGATCCAGGCCTCTGTCCAGCTCATCCATCACCAGCACTCACAAGGTGAAAGGCCTGGGCACACCCTCATCAGCCTCTGGGACTTTGAGCTAATTCTTATTTAATGAGCAGTTGGTAGCCCTCAACAGATAATGGCGGCAGGCGTGTGTCAGGAGAAGTGTGGTCTGGAACAGCTAACTGGGGGAAAAGAGGGCGTGGAGAGAAGGAAGGATACGGTGGAATTGTCCCGACAAAGAGCCAGGCCACAGATGGAGGCCTGGTAGCTACAGAGGTCTGGCACAGAGAGCTCTGGAAAGGAGAGATGGGATTACAGGTTTAAAAGGGATGCCCTTGCTGGCAGAGTTGCTCAGAGGGTAAGAGCACTTGTTGTTTTTGCAGAGAACCAGGTAAGATGCCCAGCACTCACATGGCAGCTCACAACCATCAGCAACTCAAGTTCTAGGAAATCCAATGTCGTCTTCTGGCTTCCACGGGTACTGTACACATGTGCTGCACAGACACAGACAGGTAAAGCACCTATACAACCAACCAATATCAATCAATAAAAAATTTAAAGTAAAAAAGTGTGAAGTGGAAATTTCTGGTTTCTTCGGGGACTCGGCTGTGTCATGTGATGGTCTCCTGGAAACTGTCTTATAAGAGGATGTTTTGCTGAAGCAGACACATAAGAGGATGTTTTGCTAAGAACAAACAGACAAGTGGTGTTTTTCTGGAAGCTGTCTGGTGAAAGTGCATGTGATGATTTGCTGGAGCAGACACTTGAGAGGACACGTGATGTTTGGAAAGAGTCTAAGTTTCACCCAACAGACAGTGGATGACGCTCTGGCATTGGCTTGCTTTGCTGGTCTTCGTTGGCCTTCGCTGACACTGGTCTTTGCTGATGATGCCTGGCATTGGTTCGCCTTGCTTTCTTTGCTGATATTTTCTAATTGTGACTTCACAGAGAGAGATACACCAACGTACTTCTGGAGGTGTTCGAGCTGCTTCAGTGGATGCGTGCCCATGGGCAGAGCCTTGAGGTTTCTTCTGCACTGAGTGGCTGCTGCTGGTTCTAGTGGACCGGACTGCTCACAATGAGACTAGGTTAACCCCCAAAGAACGACTTCTAAACAGGTCCACATCCCCCATGTCCGATTAGCCACCTTTCTCCCCCACCTTTGGTCAGTGGGCTATAAGGGAGGTTGAAGCATTCAAGACTCCTTATTAAAGTAGGTTTTGAAAACTATAAGCCTACAAAGGAGCCTCTAAAATGGTTATATCAGTACCTATATATAATTCCAGAACTCAGAATGGAGGCAGGAGGATGGTCTGGAGTTTAAGAAGAGTTTGGGCTTCATAGTAATACCTTGCCTCAAAAGGGGAAAAAAAATAAAGCAGACCCCAAGAATAAGCTATTAGCTACTGTCCTGGTTGGTCTTTCAATTTAAGCAGAGATGGGTTTACTTTATCCAGGTGTTCAGGGCATGGTCCATCATGGTGGAAAAGGCACAGGGGCATGAGGCAGATGGTCAGGTTGTACCCTCAGCACTCAGAAGCAGAGAGATGAGTGCGGGTATTCAGCTTGCTTTCTATTGACTGATGAATGGACCAATTGATCAAGATGGGGCTTATTTTAGTAGCTTTTCTATCACTATTGTAAGACACAGTGACCAAAGCAATTTATAGAAGAAAGAGTTCATGTGAGGCTTACAGCTTCAGAGGGTGAGTCTATGACCATCACAGCAGGGACCGTGGCAGAAGGCATGACACTGGAACTGTGATGTTACATCTGATCCACCTCAGAAAATGACTCTAGTCTTTTGAAACACCAAAGGAACCTGGATGTGGTGGTACAAGCCTTTAATCCCATCACTTGAGGGGCAGAGGCAGGTGGATCTCTGTGAATTCCCAGGACAGCCTGGTCTACAAAATGAGTTCCAGGACAGCCATAGCTAGATGGAGAAATATTGTCTTTGAGAGAGACAGACAGACAGAGAAAGAGAGAGGGGGGGGAGAAAGAGAGAGAGAGAGAGAGATCAAAGCTTGCCCCTGGTAACACACCTCCTCCAGCAAGGCCACACCTCCTAATCCTTCCCAAACAGTTCCACCAACTAGAGACCAAGTATTGAAACACATGAGCCTACAGAAGCCATTCTCATTCAAACCATCACAGGGTCTCACTATGCCAATCTGGATGGCTTGGGATTCACTATGTAGACCAGGTGGGCCTTCAACTTAAGAGATGGACCTATCTTCCCATTCCAGGTGCTAGGATTAAAGGTATGCACCACCACACCTGGCATTAAAGAAGAGTTTGTTGGGTTTTTTAAAGTTGTTTGTTTATTTTTATTCATGTACATGTGTGTGTGCTTATAGGAATACATAGGTACCACATGCATACAGGAGCCCTCAGAGGCCAGAAGATGGCATCAGATCCCCTGGAACTGGAATTATAAGCAGCCATAAGCCACCGTGTGGGTACTGGGAACTGAACCTAGGGACTCTGGAAGAGCAAGCAGTCCTTCTAACCACTAAGCTGTCCCTCCAACCCCTCTCTATTTTATTTAGTCTGGGATCCGGCTCATGAGGTGGTCCACATTCACATTCACATTCAGAATGAGTTTTCCCACCTCGGTTAAACCTCTCTGGGAGCACCCACCCTCAAGACACTCAGAGGTTCATCTCCCAGGTGGCTCCAAATCCCTATAAGTTGGTACTGAAAACCAATCATCTGTCCCCAGAGACCATGGCAACATCCACTGCCCTCCAAGTCCAGCTCATATTGAGTTTTCCCCACCATAGCAGTTGCTGAGGGGCTCCTGGCCTTCCCTCCACCTATCTCCATTCTGGCTGGAGTACAGGAATCTCCAGGCTCAGAATCTGGGGAATCTTACATAAAGATAGGGAACGAGGAGGTGGTCGGGGAGCTAGCTCAGCAGGTAGGAGTTCATGCTCTACAGGCACAGAGCCTGGGTCAGCTGTGGCTGCACACGCATGTAGCACCAGTGCTGCTGGAGGGAGGGAGGGGTAGACAGACAGCAAGACACTGGAGTTTGCTGAATGTCACCTTAACAGAAGAACTTCAAGCTCCAGGTTCAGGGAGAGACCCTGTGTAGAAAGTATAAGGGAAAGCAACAGAGAACATTCGACAGGCACCGCTGGATTTTGCTTACTTGTGCACAGACACATGCACACGCATACGTACACACACACAACTCACCAGAGATATTGTGGGAATATTCACTGGTTTCATAGCCTGTCTGGGTTCTGAATGTGATGGTGTAATGGCACATGTGCACCTGCACACACACACACACACACATACACACACTCACATACATGCACTCACATACATATATACACATACACTCATATACATCTATCACACACCACATCTAACACACATACACACACTCACACACATCAACCACACACCACATCTAACACACATACACACATGCATGCACATATGCATACACGTGCACAAACACACACACACACACACACACACACACACACACACACACAATTAAGCTAGGTAACTGAGGACAGCCATTCTCTCCAGAATGAGGCAATATCTCTTTGTGGTTTTAGTTTACATCTCCCTGGTAGTGGGTAATGTTAAGGTTTCCCTTTCAAACAGTTTCTCTGTATAGTCCTGGGTGGCCTGGAACTCAGTGTGTAGAGCAGGGCAGCCTTGAACTCACAGAAATGGTACTGCCTCTGCCTTAGGATTAAAGGTGTGGGCCACCATGACCAGGCACTGCCCATGTTTTAATGAGGTTTGGATTCCATCTGGCAGCAATTTCATTTATCTTCTGTGTGTCCTTATGAGTTCTGGAGATCGCTTCATGAGAGGCCCCTCACCCTGTTATGCAAGCCTCTCTTCACTTTAAGTGGCCTTTTCCTGCCTTCCTGTTTTTCTGCTTTTGCTTTCGCTTCCTGTACTTAGCAGTCTTATTTAAAACTCCTTCCTAACTCCACTGTATAAAAAAGGGGTCTGGAGTCTTAAGAAAATGTCCACACAATCCAAAATATTTCATCAAGGCAAAAATATCTTTTTCTGCAGAAAGATGTGTTCTCTCATCAAACCCAGCAGGCGAGCAGCCCAGGTTCCAGTGGGTTTTTATTCCTAACCTGAGGGGTCCTGGGCTTCACTTCGAGCAGACATAGCTCAGCCTCCCATTCTTCCACGATTTTTTAACACAGAGGGGCGCGGTTTCTAGGAGAATTGAAACGAGCACATATTTTGATTTCAAGAAGAGCTGACCCTGGGGAGTCTGAATTTCTGTCCAGGGGTTTCCTTGTGACTTAACTTTTTGGTGGAGTTTTATTTAGTTTAACCCTACCATAGAAAAGATAACTTATTTTGTTTATATTTCCCACGTACGTCCTACCTAAGGAGTCTCACACTTGGTTCTAGCCACCATCTAGTCTCAGGTTGGACTCCCTGTCTCCCATCCATTCTGAGATGATTTTTGTGGCCGGTGAATCAAGAAACCTTCCGGTCCTCCTGTGAGTAAAGATTCCCCCAATTCAACACCACTCGTTCCAACACGTGTCCCCAACATCCCTGCTGAAACACAAGTGCCAGCAAGAGTGTGCGTTTACACCTAAGCCCTCTACTCTGTGTGTGTGTGTGTGTGTGTGTGTGTGTGTGTGTGTGTGTGTCTGCACACACACATGTGTGTACGTGATGCAGGTTCTCAAGGTGGCCAGGAAAGGGTGGCAGATACCCTGAAGCTGCAGTCACAGGTAGTTGTGAGCCACCATACCACAGAAATGCTGGGAACTGAACTGGAATCCTCTGAAAGAGCAGCAATCACTCTTAATGGCCGAGCCATCTCTCTAGCTGCCCTCTCTTCTTTTTGTATTTTTTTATTAGTTTGTTTTGTTTCTGGAAACAGTCTCGTTCTATAGCCCATGATGGCCTTCTGGAACTTACTATGTAGCCCAGGCTAGACTCATACTTGAAGCCGTCCTCCCCAGCTGTGAGGGTCAAGCCTAGGGCACAGCAGTTACATCACAAACACAGGACATAGGAGCTTACAGGGGGTGTGAGCTCTAGATGTGAACAAAGAAGTTTCTGGAAAGGAAAAGGCTGTTCTCTAGTACTGAGGTATAGGAGGCCCCCACAGGATACATCTATGTCCTGATTCCAGAGCTGGAGGCATGAACTAGTTGAGAATGAAGATCTTCACATATCACTGAGTCAAAACACAGAGACAAGGCTACCCCAGGGTTATCCAGTGTGCCCTGGTGACAGCTGCCTTCGCAGGGTGCTCCAAGCAGCTGAAGAAAAGCCACCACATGAAACCGGTCATAATGGCTCATACCTGAAATATCAGCACTCTGAGGTAGAGGCGGAAAAGCTAGACACTCAGCGTCATCCTCGGTTACAGCAAGTTCAAAGTCAGTGGTGGCTACGTGAGACGCTGTCTCAGAATAACACCATTAAAGCCGGAGGCAGAGAGTAGAGATTCCCAGCGCAAGTCCTGTGGTCCTAACCCTGAGTAGCAAGGACAGAAATGAGTGGGCAAGCCCATCTTTCCCCGGGGTCAAGCTCCAAGTCCCAGCCTGGGAGAAACCTTATCCTGTGCTCAGAGTCCAGCATGACCCTCCCCCACACCCCTGTCTCCCCCACACCCCCATTCCTCCACACACACACCCATCCCAGAGTCTGAAACCAAGAGGCACCCATAAACATCCCACCAATCATAGGTATTCTAACTGTGGTTGTGCTCCCTGAAAACCAGCCAAGAAAGCCTGAGGTGGGTGAGGACGGAGAGGGAGGAGGAAGCACCCTATGTCCCTGGATAGACAGTGAGCCCACAGCACATAATCCTGTTAAGATATTAATCCTCATTTATCCGGGAGGAGAGGCAGCGGCAGCGGAGATAAAGCCCCTCAGAAGCAATAAAAGGCAAGCAGCTGATAAAGTGGGAAGGCCATTAATAAAACCTCACAGTGCAAAGGTCAGTCAGTGCCTGGCAATCAGCAAGCCACCTCCAGGGCTCTGGCCACAGGACTGATGCATTAGGAGCCATGCCTGTGGAGAGGGACAGCAGCCTGGATGGTACAGGGGCCGAGAGGAGGAGGCTGCCTTTCTTAGATCCACCTCACCAGCTCAGTGGCCTGGAGTGGGGAGGAATCACTTGCCTCCCTCACCCCCCATGGGTCTCTCCAAAACCATGGTCATAAAATCACAGCGCTCCTGATGACTGCATTGTCTGGTTCCCAGAGCACAGTGATGAACTGAGACCTGCTGTCCCTGCTAGATTCTGCTGTCCCCAGACTCCTGTTCCAGAAGCAAAAGAGGAAACACCCTCTGCACCACAGGAATTCCCCCAAGGACATTCAGATAACAGCATGTCCTAGACCCTGTCTGGAATAACATGGGATTTGTCTTTCCTCTCCTTGGGAACTTTCTGCTCCAGCTAAGTTACACAGTCAACCTGCTTTACTACCTCCAAGTCCTAAAGAAGACTGTGTCAACCATGACATCTTCCCCCCACCTCCCAGATTGGATTGGGAGTCTGGGGAGTCTGTCCTGATCTAGTATGTCTCCAACAGAAGGGACAGGCTCACTCCCTGTCACCAGGGCACCAGGATCTCTGGCAGCACTGACCCAACTGTACCAGAGAAGGAGTGAGCAAAGCAGTCCAGACAGGGCCCATCTGGGGGCCGTGCAGAATCCCTTGAACATCGTCTAATAAAGGCCTGCCATGTATCAGACCTTGGGCCAGGAGCTGAGGACTGTGCTGCTCATCCTCATGGGAGAGATGCGAACATTTACAGTCATCACTTACAGTCTATTGTAGAGAACAGGGTACTGCCTGGACAGCTGGGCCTGTGAGGGACAGCACCAAAAAGTCCATCAGCCATTAGCAGTGAGGTGGTTCTTCAGGCCTGAGTCCATGTGTCTCTTGGCTTGTGTCAGTTCCACCCAGTTTCCAGACCAAGGAGCTCCTGAGACCAGATCTCAGAGCACTAAGAGTGTCCTTGCAGGAAATGCAGGAGTGCAGCCAAGATGCCCCCTGCATCACATATCCAGGACAGTGTGCCACAGACACCATACCCATGGTAGCCCAGGGCTCTGCTTCTCCAGGCTTGTATGTGCTGACTAAGCTGAAGGCCTGGCTACATGAGCAAATCCCTGACTTCAAGGTGCCATTGCTGGAGGCAAAGAACAGCCCAGACCTGTGTCTGGTCTCTCTAAACATGCCTGAGTCTAAGACAAGGGCTAGAGGAGTGTGGGTGAGCATGAAACATCTGGGCTTGGGAGTGCCAGAGAGTAAGGAACTGCTTGACACACATACACACATATACACACATGTGCACAAGCACACATATTAGATGCTTATGCACATATGCATAGGACATGCATGTGTGAACACATGTACACAAATATCAATATACATACCTGTACATGTATATGTAAAGTGTGAGCACACACACACTCATGTATGTGTGTGTGTGCACGTGCACATGCGCACAAGCACATGAGAATTCTTGGAAAGAAACTACATCTGCAAAGGCTGATGGATCTGAACCAGGAATGTGAATAGATTCAGAGCCTAATTACAACTTACCTTGGGCTATCTTTAGTCCCTAAATAGCCCACCTCTGTGGCAGCCCTAACATTCTTGGACTAGCAGATAAAGCCTCTGGAGTGCATTAACTCAGCAGCCTGCGATCCAAAAGTTAAGGACTTCATCAGATGGCACCTGAGGCTTGTAACTAAGATGTCTGAGCTTTGCTGTGACCCCCAACTCTGATAGACCAAACAATGTATTTTAAAAACATCTTGATTTGTGACTCTGTCTGTTTCTGTAAAATCTTGATGAAACTGCTTCCACATCGGAAATTGTGAACACAAATCTGTGTTTGCAGGGCCACAGTCTCTCAAATTTGGCTCCAGAATAAACTCTCTCATTCCCTTGGAGAGGAGATTTTTTTTTCTTCAAGAGTATGAATAACGGTGTGTTCCTTATGTACGTGTGTGTGCAACATGCACACCCACATACAAATATATACATAAACATTAGTGCATGCACACATGCTCATGTCAGACATAAATATAGGCACAGAGGCAGGAGCCACACAGATACAAAAGAGTGACCAAATAGATAAGCATGGGGCAAACATCCCCACAGAAGTTCAAAGAAATCTGAGTGCCATCCCTTCAAGGCAGAGTGTCCCAGTCTTGAAGCCCAATAGTACACAGTGACGTTGCTCCAGAGACACTGCTGAGGCTGCAGGAGCTCATCTGACCCTCCCTGGGGCGGTGCCCTTGATCGGTCGGTTGAGTCAGAGTCTGCTGGGATGCTGTGTCTGGGACTGAAGTGGATTCTGTATTGAGACACACGTTCTGTCTTCCTCCCCACACCGTGATCTGTCTCCTCTCAACAATGCACAGGCCCTGGCCAGGATCCTTGGGACCACAGGAGGGGATGGACCACGGAATGTCCTGTGTGGGGGGACAAAGAACACTGCGTAAAGATTAAGGAAACCTCAATAAAGTACAGACACGGGTTAACAGAGTGACTCACCAACATGGTTCATGTACAAATGCCACCACACCTCTTATACTGACTGGACCACTTTTCCATACCATAAAACATTCATAAAACCAAAGCTTTACGTGGCTGGGGATGTAGCTCACTTAGTAATGTGCTAGCCTAGTATACAAGAAGGCCTGGGTTCATGCCCCGCAGCACATAAACTGGGTATGGGGGTACATGTCTATAATCCTGGCATGTGGGAGATAGAGGCAAGAGAATCAGGAGTTCAATGCCATCCCCAGCTACATAGTAGGTTCAAGGCCAGCCTGAGACACATAAGAGCCTGTCTCCAGTTAATCCCCCAATAAATAAATATTTTGTTTATTTAAAAATGGGCTGAAATGTTGGCTCAGCAGCTAAGAGCATTTGTTGCTCTGCATAGGTCCAGGGTTTGGGTCCCAGCACCTACATGATAGTTCACAATCCTCTGTACTTCCAGTTCCAGGGAACCCAACACCCTTCTCTGATCTAGGAAGGCAGTTAAGTAAAAACCTGCAAGGTGAAGAAGTGCCCAGCTGCCTGGGACTGTCAGAGAAGCAGCAGCCGGGGCTAATGGGAACAGGGTGGATACACATCCAGGGGCTGCGGAAGGACCAAGAACAGGTAAACGCAAGAGAGCAGCCACATGGGTCTTTATCCTCCTGTCTGATAGATGACAGACAGACAGACAGACAGACAGACAGACAGACAGACAGACAGAGACAGGCAGACAGGTAGGCAGGCAAGCAGGCACAGACAGACAGACAGACAGACAGACAGACAGACAGGCAGGCAGGCAGACAGGCAGGCAGGCAGGCAGGCAGAAGACAGGCAGACAGATAGGCAGGCAGGCAGAGACAGACAGACAGAAAGACAGACAGGCAGACAGGCAGGCTGGCAGGCAGAGACAGACAGACAGACAGACAGACAGTTCTCAGCAAGAAGCTAAGAACCAGCAAGTGGCTACTTGCTTCCATCCTATTGGTCAGAATGATGTCACATGGCCAAACCTCACTGCTTGGGATGCTGGAATATGGGGTCTTTCTTCTAGGTAGCCATCTTGCCACTGAAAAATATATATAGTATAAGAGTATTTACATGTAGCTTGAAAGTTCTGCCCGGTGTAAGGCCCTGACCCCTCCACAGTCTGTAGGTTGTTGAAGATCCACCCCACCCCATCCCATCTCCCAGCTCAGAAAACTCCCTCCCCTTTATGTCCACCCCCTTGCCTGGAAGACTTCTTGTCCCTATCTACAGCATCTTTTAAGTCCCAGCAAATGGCATCGGTGTCACAGGAGTCCTCAGGGCTGTGGCCCAATGCTAGTGAGCTTGAAAGCCTTGCTCTCCTGAGCAGCCCACAGTTCCTCCTCAGCCAGCACCTGCTTGTGTCTGCCTCGCACAAGTATCTCCCTGCCAGGGAAGGAGCCACGGCTCTGAGCCCAGTTCCTTGGTGTCATGTAGCCCCAAGGTCCTCAGCCTCCAGTGTACAGAAGCATCACCAAGTCTGATGTCTGGGAAGGATTCAGAAATCGTCTCTGTAGGTCTGAGAGGGAACCTGTGTCCTGTGGGTGCCAGTGTACCCTGGCAGAGGCTTCTGATGGCTCTGTGTCACACCATGCAGGGTGATCGCTTGCTGGCTTGTGTCTGTGTGGAGCAGGAGTCAGGAGGAAGGCTACTGGTGGATCTGCAGTTGGGGACGTTCTCATTACTCACCCCAGTTGTTTCCTATTCTTTCTCCCAAACCTACACACCTTGCACATACACTGCCTCTCGTCCACCACCCCCACCATGTCTGACTCCGAACATCCACTCCTTCACACCCACCACTCCCACCATGTCTGATTCACCATACCCTAGAGGTCCTTACAAGGAGAGCAAGAGAAGGAGTCCAGGCTGGGGTGCCCTGTGGGCAAGACTTGGGGTCCTGGGTTCAGTGCTGACCTGGACCCTAGAAGCTGATGCCACAGACCCTCTCCCAGTTCTGCCTAGGGACACACACCCCACCAAGGCCTCCTAGCATCGGTGGATGGAGAGGAGGCTGTGGTGGTCTGAATGAGAACAGCCCTTCAGACTCATAGTGAGAGGCATTGTGGGAGGTGTGGCTTTGTTGGAGGAAGTGTGTCACAGGAGGTGGGCTTTAAGGTTTCAGAAGCTCAAGTCAGGCGCAGTGGCTCTCTCTCTCTCTTCCTGCAGCGTGCCAAGCAGGATGTAGCTCTCTCAGATTCCTCTCCAGCACCATGTCTGCCTGCCTACATGCTGCCTTGCTTCCCAACATGATGATATTGGACTAAACCTCTGAACTATAAGCCAGTCCTGGTTAAATGCTTTGTAAGAGTTGCTGTGGTCATGGTGTCTCGTCACAGCAATGAAACCCTAAGACAGAGGCCTACTTACCCTGCCCCTGGCTGGGTTCTCTGAGATCAGAGGAGTTTTGCAGACTAGGATTAGAGGGTTAGTTCCAGGTGAGAGTCTACCTTCTAGGCTCTGAGTCCAAGGGCTCCTTCTTCCCCAGGAAGGACACTAAAGCATAAAAGGACAAACAAGGACAACCAGGGGCCTCTGTTAGAGATAAAAGCCACCCAGAATCACACACCCCTCATGTGCAAAGTCTAGGCCAGTTACCGCCCATCTCTGAAGATGCACAGGATAAGAGGCCTGTCTGACCCTGGGACTTTGCTCCACTCCTGGCCCGAGCTGTCTGTGCCACCTATTCATCTAAGAGCCGGTCATGGGACACTCAGCTGTCCTCCTCTCCGTGGCTCTGACCATCCTCCCAGCTTGTGTTACTGGGGCCCCCGTCCAAAGGCAGCACAAGCTACTCCTTGTATCCTTTGATGGCTTCCGCTGGGACTATGACCAAGATGTGGACACCCCTAACCTGGACGCCATGGCTCAGGAAGGAGTGAAAGCTCAGCATATGACTCCTGCCTTTGTCACCATGACCAGCCCCTGTCACTTTACACTGGTCACCGGTGAGTGTCAGCCTCAGGATGGGCCTTGGTGATGGAAGGGGCCTAAGACATCAGGTGGCAGAGGGGTGGCACCCTGCTCAAAGGTGAGAGGTCAATGCTCTGAGAAGACCCTCCAAGTAAGATCGAGAGCCCAGACAAGGGGCTTTTGGGTGTCCTCTGTTCGTGGCTCCTGGTCAAAGGCTTGTTCCACAGCTGTCCCAGGGGAATGGTGTGCCACAGGACTTCCCGGTGATTGTGAGCTCACAAGCCCCTTCCCTAGGCTTGCTCCACACATGCCCTGCCCCTCCCTCTGCTTCCCCACTCAGGCAAATACATCGAGAACCATGGCGTGGTCCACAACATGTTCTACAATACCACCAACAAGGTGAGGCTGCCCTACCACGCCACACTCGGTATCGAGAGGTGGTGGGACAATGGCAGCATACCCATCTGGATCACAGCCCAGAGACAGGTAAGATGGCCCGCCCAAAGAGAGACAGAGGCTATGACCAAGTGAGGTCACGCACAGGCAGCTTGGCCTCCCAGCATAGAAGGCTGCTGGGGAGGGGGCTGATGAGGACTCTGCAGGCAGCCGTCGGAGCTCAGCTGTGGTCCGAGGCCTTCATGTCCTGGACTTTCTCTGTTCTATCCAAGAAAGGGAGGCCGGAGCTAAGGGTTAGCAGACTGTTTGCCTGGCATTATGAAACTCTGGGTTCTCGCCTCAGTCCCGGAGAAAGTGGGGCGTGGTGGTTCACACCTGCAACCAGCACTTGGAGAGTGGAGGCAGGAGGATCAGGGGTCCAGGGTCATCCTTGGCTACATAGTGAGTATGAGGCCAGCCTCGGGTAGGGCAAGATCCTATCAAGAAAGAAGGGAAGATGGAAAGGAAGGAGTGAAGGAGAGAGATAAGGAAGAGGGAAGAGAAGAGGGAGAAGGGAAGAGGGAAGTTGAGGGGGAAGCGGGAGAAGCAGGCCATGCCCTCAGGCCCTTTGGCACTAGAGACGATTCACACAGAGTAGATAAGGAAATGCTGGGGAAAGATGGCCTTTATCAGTTTTCAGTTCCACCACTGGGTAGCTGGATACTAAAGAGCCAAAGATTAAACAGAACGTGGGGTGCAGTGTTGAGACCAGGGATCACCCCAATTTGCGCTGCCCTGGGGCAATGTGACGTTTTTTTAATCAGTGAAGTCAAAAGGAGGGTTTCCAGGTAGGCAAGAACTACCTCAACCCACACCCACGTTTCCACTTCCACTGAGTGGCTGCCACCTGTCACGTGGCACTCTGCCCTCCAGTTCCAACGTGAGAACTCAGCTTCCCCTGACCCTCCATCCAGAGGAGAAAATGGAGGAGTTGTCAGGAACTGGACAGGAGCCACAGGCTCATGCAAACAAGGACAGTTAGAATAGGCAGCAGGGATTTATGGGAAGATGGCAGGTTTGTGGGACAAAGTAGACAGGGAAGAAGATGGTGAAGGGAGGCCCGAGGACAGCTGGACCCCGTGGCGGGGGTGCTGAAGGGCATAGCACGTGGAGAAATTTCCCATCTAGCCTCGGTTAGTGCTTGCAGACACGGGATGCTTGTCCTCTGGACGAACCGTGCCTGCCCCAATCTGTGAGATAGGATCCACTTCAGAAGACAAAAGGCCTCAAGGCGGTGGACAAGGAGGATGAGGGAGCTCAGACAGAGAAGCAGGTGGGCTTGGGTGAGGGGCAAGGGAAGATGAGGAGCCCTGGACCCCTCATTCTGCAGGGTTTGAAAACCGGCTCCTTCTTCTACCCCGGTGGGAACGTCAGCTACCAAGGAGAGAGCGTGACGATGAGCCGGAAGGAAGGCATCTTACACAACTACAAAAACGAGACAGAATGGAGGGGAAATGTGGACACGGTGATGAAGTGGTTCACAGAGGACAATGTCAGCCTGGTCACTCTCTACTTCGGGGAACCAGACTCCACTGGCCACAGGTATGGCCCTGATTCCCAGCAGAGGAAGGACATGGTGAAACAGGTAGACAGGACCGTGGGCTACCTCCGGGACAGCATCAAGAACCACAGCCTCACAGACAGCCTCAACCTGATCATCACGTCGGACCACGGCATGACGACCGTCAAGAAGAACGCCAGCGACCTGGTCGAGTTCCACAAGTTTCCCAACTTCACCTTCCGGGACATCGAGTTTGAACTCTTGGACTACGGGCCCAATGGGATGCTGATCCCCAAGGAAGGCATGCTGGAGAAAGTGTACAGTGTTCTCAAGGACGCCCACCCCAGGCTGCACGTGTACAAGAAGGAGGACTTCCCGAAGACCTTTCACTACGCCAACAACCCCAGGATCACGCCCCTGCTCATGTACAGTGACCTCGGCTATGTCATCCACGGGGTCAGTGGGTTTCTGCAGCCTGTGGGTGGCCCCCTGTTCTATCTAGGCCCTGTGTGATATGTCAGCCACCCAAGGGACACACTCAGCACTGTACAACAGGCGTGTGTGTATGTGTGTGGTGTGTGGGTGTATAAGTATGTATGTGTGAGTGTGTGTGAGGTGTGGCGTATGTGAGTGTATGTGTGTGTGAGTGTGTATAGTGTGATGTGTGTGAGTGTGTGTGTGGGATGTGGGGTGTGTGTGTGAGTGTATGTGTGGTGTGTGTGAGTGTATAAGTGTGTGTGAGTGTAGGGGGAGTGGGTGTGTGTGGTGTGTGAGGTGTGGCGTATGTGAGTGTATGTGTGTGTGTGAGTGTGTATAGTGTGATATCTGTGAGTGTATAAGTGTGTGTGTGTGTGTGAATGTGTATAGTGTGATGTGTGTGAGTGTGTGGTGTGGTGTGTGTGAGTGTATAAGTGTGTGTGTGAGTGTAAAGGGAGTGTGTATGTGGTGTGTGTGATGTGGTGTATATGAGTGTATAACTGTGTGTGAGTATACAGGTGGGGGTGAGTGTATAAGTGTGTGTGTGAGTGTGTAAGGGGTGTGGGGAGTGTATGTGAGAGTGTGTAGTGTGGTGTGTGTGACTGTATAAGTGTATGTGTGAGTGTGGGGGATGAGTGGGGGGTGTGGTGTGTGTGAGTGTATAACTGTGTGTGAGTGTGGGGGTGGGGTGGAGGTGAGTGTATAAGTGTGTGAGTCTGTGTGTGGTGTGAGTGTTTTGTGGTGTGTGAGTGTGGAGGGGTGAATGTGTGTGTGTAGTATGGTGTGTGAGTGTGGGGGTGGAGGGCGAGTGTATAAGTGTGTGTGCCTGTGTGTAGTATGAGTGTATACATGTGTGTGTTTGTGTGGTGTGGGAGGGGTATAGGGTGTATGTGTGTGAGTGTGTGTGTGGTATGGTGTGTCTGACTATTTAAGTGTATGTGTGTGTGAGTGTGAATGCGTGTGTGTGTGTGTGTGTGTGCGTGCTTAGTAAAGTGTGGGAAGGCCAGGCTCAAGGGTGGCACAGATCAAGGGGGTGGGGAAAGGACAGGAAATAGAGGCCACATCAGACCCCAGATCTAGGAGAAATTACACCTATGGACAGACACTCCAAACCGTGGTCTCAGGCTGACACCTCTACCTTTGTCACAGGATCTCCACATGGCCCACAGTTAGTCACTGAGGCTCCACCTTGGAGGTCTCAGAATTAATACGAGCCTAGAACCCCTCTTACCACACATTGCAAACGTTTCCTAAGGTCGTCTACCAGCGTGGGTGCCAACGCACAGGGAGGCCGGGAAAGACTGAGGGGGGGAACTGTGGGCACTGTGGCCTCAGTAACGACCCAGAAGCCTTGCCCCTCCCTCCCCCCTCCAGAGAGTGAGTGTCCAGTTCAACAAGGGTGAACACGGCTTCGACAACCAAGACATGGACATGAAGACCATCTTCCGGGCCGTGGGTCCCAGCTTCAAAGCAGGCTTGGAGGTGGAGCCCTTTGAGAGCGTCCATGTTTACGAGCTCATGTGCCAGCTGCTGGGCATTGTGCCTGAACCCAACGACGGGCATCCTGGCATCCTGCGACACATGCTCCGATCAGGTGAGGCAGGGACACACCTCCGCTTGAGCCCATGCTGGCATGTACACGCCTGTGAGCGTGCATGCCTTTAACCAGGGCACTGCATACACCCCAAGGGGGTGTTAAGAGAGAAGCCTAGGGGCCCATGGGGACAGTGGGGACCCCTGATCCTCCATTAGCCTGAGGAGTTGAGATCCAATTCTCTCCTCTCCCCTCTCCTCCTCTCCCCTCTCCTCCCCTCCCCTCCCCTCTCCTCTCCTCTCCTCTCCTCTCCTCTCCTCTCCTCTCCTCTCCTCTCCTCTCCTCTCCTCTCCTCTCCTCTTCTCTCACAGACTTTCTGTCTTCCCTAGGGTCCGCTCTCCCGCTCAGCAGTCAGCACCACTTGGTGGTGGTATTGATGGTGATCCTAACATGTCTGGCCAAGGTCGTATAATGCCCCAACACTTAATCCAGTTCAGAGGCCCAGAAGGCAGAGAAGGCTCAAAGGATGAAGCCCATCTGCTTCCTGCTTCTCAGCCTAAAGTTTCCTCCCCACAAGCACCTCCCAAATCCTTACCCTTTCCCTCCCTCCAGTTCACCCACCCACTCCCACCTCCAGCACAGGAGGCAGAACACAGCTGCTTCTGGAGTCTACCAAGCTGGTGACTCCAAGCAGCCTGGAAGCCAGAGAACCAGTCCTGCGGGCCCTTCCAGCTCAGGCTTGGACATCTCTGCAACAATCATACCCCCCAGATGCCTCCCTAGCGTCTACCCAGAGCCACCCACTCCTTCCTGCCACCGTACAGAGCTCCAGTGCAGACCTCAAACCTCACACTGGACTGGTTTGAGAAGAACTGCAAGACTAGCTGGTTCCAGAATGCACAGGGAGCCAGCCTCGCTCTGAGGACATCCCAGCGTGACTGGGTGACAAGACCAGCCTGTTTTGGTGTCCTGTGTAGTCACAACCCTTGGGCAAAGCAGAAGAAGGTCATTCTACTCTTCCAGAAACATGAAACAGGAGCTCACTCAATACAAGGGTGGTGGGCCTGGGGCTTGGGGACATACAATGAACATGATAATCCAAGATGGGCTGTGGTTCTGGGGTAGAGCCCCTCACTGGCCACATGCACAGGGTCCTGGCTCATCCTCAGAACCAGAGAAGGAAGGAAGGAAGGAGGGAGGGAAGGAGGGAGGGAGAGAGGGCAAGAAAAGAGGGCTCTAGCTCTGGTGTTTGTAACTTAGGGACACAAGTGTGAGATTGCTCACCCAGCCCACCTCCATGACCATGGAGCTGGATGCTGAGAGAGGATGTCCTCAGGCAAGGGCACTACATCTAGGGTCACTGATCCTGAAAGTGGCCTCCCTGAGGTGAACCTGGGGTGGGAAGCTGAAAGACAGCCATGCCCAGCACAAGGTGGGAGCAGGGAATTCCAGGCACTCCGGGCTTGGCAAGATCCTGTAAGTGAAAGAAGACAGTGGGTTGAGAGGTTGTGTGCAAACTGCCTGTGTGCAAGACACTTGTGTGCAAGATGCCTGTGTGCAAGATGCCTGTGTGCAAGACGCCTGTGTGCAAGACACTTTTGTATGCAAGATGCCTGTGTGCAAGACACTTTTGTATGCAAGACACCTGTGTGCAAGATGCTTGTGTGCAAATTGCCTGTGTGCAAGACACTTTTGTATGCAAGACGCCTGTGTGCAAGATGCTTGTGTGCAAATTGCCTGTGTGCAAGACGCCTGTGTGCAAGACACTTTTGTATACAAGACACCTGTGTGCAAGATGCTTGTGTGCAAACTGCCGTGTGCAAGATGCCTGTGTGCAAGACGCCTATGTACAAGGGAGGGTGCTTTGTGCAGGTTGAGCCTCCAAGGCAGCCACCATGGGTGGAGTGTGCTCTGATCTGGGGCAGAAGCACAAAAATCAATGAAGGGGGCAGGTCAATCCAGGGGCCCAGACAAGACACTCAAGCAGGCAAGGATAGAGATGCTTAAGGCCACCGATGAGGACAGCACCTTCAGGAGGCTGAGCATTCAGCATTGGGGCAGATACTAGCTGTGGAGCAGAAGGAAGGACAGTTAAAGGCTGGTCTGAGGTTCGGATCCCGTAGTGGGCAGAAGCACGCTCAATGTAAAGATGCCCGGGAGGGCCAGGGGACCCGGGTTGCTTTGGTCTGGATCCATCTCCCGTGACTGTGAGGCATCCACTTGAAGCCATAGCAATATTTTGTACCCTGGAGCCTTACACTCAGTGTGTGGCTTGGGCTGGCAGTCGGCACATATGGCACATCAGACCATGGAACCAGATTAGAGTCCCTTGCCAGAAGGCAAAGACAAGGACAGATGAGGACCAGTCTCCCATTGAGAGGACACAGCCAGCACACAAGTGCAAAGGGGGTCAGGAATGCTAGATCTTGAAGGGACCCCAAGGATCTTTTCACCCAACTTCCTCTCCGAGGTAAGGATGATGAAGCCAGTGCACCCTCAGCTGACCAATCCCAGGACACTAGTGACAGACCTAAGTCTACATGCTGGCATTTCCAAACCTGCTTCCAGAGGTTCCGGTCCCCACACAGGCAGGGAGGCGACAACACTGCTCAATGCCTGAGTCGGCAGAACACACCCTCAGCCTTGTTCTGCTGCAGGCTAGGGTGTGGGCACCAGACACCAAGACCCAAATGCTCAGGCAAGAAGGCTGAAGCAAGATCGATTGGGCAATTTACGCTCACAGGGGACTTTTCCCCTTAGGTGGCCATGCCGTGTCAGCAAAACAACTCTGTAGACAAAAACAAAAAAGCACAGGTCCTAAATTGTAGCATCTGCCCCTTCTTGCTTCAGGGAATCACTGGGCAGCAGAGTGCAGACTCCTCTCACAGCTAAGTTCTGTGATCCCTGCCCCACAGGTCAGTGTCCTTCCACCAGTGTCTTCTCCAAACACCCACACACTTGCCACTGGGAAAGGAATGCCACCTTGCACACTCAGCCATCCAGTGCCTCTGGATGGTCTGACTCTCCATGAACAGAAGACTACAGCTTTCTCTGTCTGTGCACTCCAGAGGCAGGCCTGGGAAAGGCCCCCCACTCTCCCTCACAGGCTCACACTCAAGAACCATGTAATGAAGTTACCAAAAAAAAAAATCACAAAAAAAAATCTTGTTTTGATTATGTTTATGATTCTGGGTTGAGCAGAATTCATCGCTATCCTGGGGTGCCTGCTGCTCATGGGGGCCACAGGTTGGACGCACCTAGTCTAGAGCCTCGGTAACCACCCTCCAAAACAGCATGCATGTATTTGCCTGTGTCCTCCAGGATCCAGCTGACAGTTATCACCCCAGAGAGGCCAGCTCTCTGGGACCCTCCTAGTTGGCTCTCCTCTGGCCTCGTCTCTGCCTTGTCTCCTTCCCCAAACCTGTCTCCCCTGTGCCAAACCAAGAGGCCTGTTTTTCCAAGAAGTTTTTATAAACTGTCTCTTGGCTGCAAGCAAGCTGTCGAGCTCTGAACTTGACAAGCATAGTCCCAGTCTCCCCGGCTTATCAAAGCCCTCACTGCCACCCTCTCTGCCTCATGGAGTCAGCTCATTAGTGGCCATTATAGAACTGGCAATAAAACCAGCTTCCCAGCTTTGCCACTCTAACCCAGCCGTCAGACAGTCCTCAATCCTCTCCCTCTCACCAAGCCCTCCTTGGAAACAGTGCTGGCCCCTGTGGCCACATGGAAGCATCCCTGTAGGGCTGAGCCTGGACAGGGCAGACTGCTGGGCAGTGGAGGGTGCTCTGGTCTTCTGTGAGACTATTCAGAGCATCTATGGCCTTGGGTTTCTGACATCTGCCACAAGAGGGTGTTTTCCAGCAAAGCACCCTGGGAAAAAAGGCACAAGTCCCATTATGGACACCCTGACTTTGAAACAGTTACAGGAGCCACTCTGGGGAGAAAGACCCAGAGGAGTGCGTCATAAATAGCTAAGTCCTTAAGACAGTGGCCAAACATGGCAGAAGCGGTTCATTCTTGCTGGGGGTAGGTCCCTTTGGCCGGCCGGCTGGTCCTAGAGCAAGGGTGGGCTTTGCCCTAAAAGAAAAGTGAATGAGGAGGCCCTTTGTGAGCTGACAGGGAGCTAGTGTTGTCTGTGGACCACAGCGCTCAGCAAAAACATACAAGGTAGGAAGCGCAAACACAGTCAGGGTGACTGGCTCCAGTCCAGGGCTGGGTGGCCAGGACCTGCAGAGGGAGGTCTATTCATTCTCCATATTGAGAGCCTGGCCTCCAATGGGCAAGCTCCCCCAGGCCTGGCTTCCTGTCTGGAGCTGATTCCCTGTATAAGGATTACTGACCACTACCCAGTGAAAGACAGCACCCTACACTGTACTCGACGTGGTGGAGACGGAAGCCTCACCATCCTGCTGCAGACGGGCTTTGATGGCCAGACCCGACTCCCTCTAAAATGACTCCCGTGATGACTATACCAGATACACTCCTCAGGTGACAGACTGCCTGGGGGCGGGTATGTCCCCCTCCCTGATCTCCTGCTTCTGCTCATGGCTTTAACTTCTGCATCTGGGACCCAATGGGCTCAATAAAAGCCAGGATGCAGGGAACTGGACCAGCCCGAGAATGACTTAGGCTCCTGACCCATACATCAAATAGATTGCTAGAAAAGAGGAACCCATACCCACCTCCATCGCCAGCATGCATGTGTGAGCACACACACACACATGTGTGTGCACACACATACACATGTGCACACATAAACATGTGCACACATGCACAAAAACATACACACGTGCACACATACACACATGCACACACACATACACACATGCACACATATGCACACATACACACACATACACATGTGCACACATGCACACACATGCAAACACACATACACATATGCACACACACATACACACGTGCACACATACATACACACATACATATATGCACACATACAAACATACACATGTGCACACATGCACACACACATACACATATGCACACACATACACACACATGCACACATACACATATGTGCACACACACACACACACACACACACACATACACACACACACACACACCAGCCCCATCTCTATGGCTGGCCCCAGCCCCATCACAGACTTCACTTTAGTCTCCCTGGGAGCCTGCCCTACCTGGATGGAGATCAGGTAGAGTTGACGCCCTCATTTCTTACCCCAGATGCTAGGTCCTGAAGGTTCCTCCCTGAAAAGCTGAGCTTTCCCTATGGAGAACAGGACTGAGGTACTTATAGAATCATCCAGAACATGGTCAACTCCCTTGCCAACTGTCACCGGCTTCCTCATCTGTAAAATCAGGGACTGTAACCTAGTGAGGCAGCCCATGCCTGTAATTCTTAACTCTCGGGAGGCTGAGGCAGGAGAATGGTAAGTTTGAAACTGACCTGGTCTGCATAGCAAGAGCCTACCTCAAACAAGCAAGCAAGCAAGCGTTGTGGTGGCCTTGGTGCTTTAGAGGTAGAGCTCGTAACTGTTTTCTAAAAGACAGGGTGACAGACGCCAAAACCCTGAGTCCCCACCTCCAGATCTTCAGGCGTACTTGTTTTGGAAGCAGAAAGTTTCTGACTGGCACGCCTGAGTCAGGCAGCATTCCTGCACAGGGCAGGGGTCCCATCTGCACCTGACACAGCCACACCCAGATGGCGATACAACTGTTTCACCTGCACGACACTCCTGGTCAGGATCACCTTTGACAATCTGCTTACGCACATTACTTACTGTTTCCTCTTAAAATAGATTTAAGGGGCCAGGAAGATGGCTCAGGGGGTAGATGCCTGCTTCCCAAGCCTGAGAATCTGAGATGGGATCTGGGGCACCAAAAAACAAACGGACGGTGATTCGAATCTGTAACCCAAACACTGTCCTTCTCTCAAGAAAAAATAAGGTGGAAGGTTCGGGAAGATGGCTCACTGGAGAACGATGCCTGCCACCAAACCGATGGCCTGAGTTTAAATCCCAGACCTCACATGGTTGAGGGAGAATCTACTCCTTGGGAGGTGCCTTCTGACCTCTACATGTGAACTGTGGCGACCTGAACATACACACACACACACACACACACACACACACACACACACACACACACGAGTAAAGATGTAATTTAAAAATAAAGGTGGAAAGCAGCCTGGAGTGGTGGTCTGTGCCTTTAATCTAAGCAAAGGAGGGTCAGAGGCAGAAAGATCTCTGTGAGTTCAAGGCCATCCTGGTCTACATAGTGAGTTCCAGGACAGCCAGGGCTACACAATGAGACCTTGGATCAAAGAGTAAAAATAAGGTGGAAGACATTTGATGTTAACCTCTGGCTCCCATATGCATGTGCACACACAAGCAAGAGTAGGGGTGTACGCATACACAATTAATTAATTTGAGGCAAGGTTTCATTATGTAGCCTTGGCTGTCCTGGAACTCACAGAGAGCCACCTGCCTCTCTGCCTCCCAATTGCTGGGATTAAAAATGTCTATTTTAATTTTTATTTAGTTATTGCCAGGCCAGGCAATAAATAACTTTAAGTAGAAAAGTAGGCAACTTTAAAATACGATTTTGACTACATAACAGAGCAGGCAGGTTCCTGCCTCCTCATCTGTCATCTGGGAAGACAGCGCAGAAAGCTCTCCAGGGAGGCACTTAGCCTCCCCAGGGCCAGCATCCAAACGTGTCCCCAAGCTCCCATGGAGATGCTCCATTACCCTGGGCTATCCTGGCTGCCTCAGGCTGAAGCCAGCACATTCCCAAACACTGCATGGGGAGTCTCTCTGCACAAAGTATCACTGACCCAGCTCAGGCTCTGCACAAAACCCACGGAAACAAAGCCATGCCCCGCATCCCGCACCCACAGGGACACGGCTGGGCAGAGGTAACAGCATGCCACCCTTTCAGTCAACCGGAAGCAGCATATGAAACATCCTGGGACCCACTTGGGTGGTCCAAGTGGGGACACAGAAAGCCCCCTTTGTCAAGAGGCCCCGCCCCTTCAGAGTTGGTTCTATGATGCCAGCTGTTGCCAGGAGGTGGCGCTCCTGGGCTCCTCAACGCCAAAAAAGCCTTTCCCAGGCAGCTTCTGCAAGTGGGCGAGAGCCACCTCAGCTACTGCAGCTCTGATTGCTCAGACTCAGCCTCCGGGATATCGGCAGGGTGCCTCCAAGTGAACGGAGCGGTTTAGAAAAAAGAACCGGGATGCTGAGGCCCAGACATCATTCTCTTCAGGGAAACCCCCTGCTTCCCCACACATTCAGCACCCAGGATGCCAGGATCAGTAGGTCTCAGATTTGAGCACACGCAGAGCGAATGCAGGACACACACTGAACATCAAGGGCACGCACACACAGCTCTGAATCCAAGTGTGGGTGGGCCTGGGGATCTGCGTGTCCAGGTACTTCGCATTCTGCGTGCCAGGACTCCACAATCTAGAATGAATGGATGGTGGGTGGAAATTAGTCTCACTCAACTTCTGCATGTTGAACCAGATAGACAGGCATCTCTGAGTTCGATCCCAAGTGGGACCTGGCCAGCTCTCTCTAGAGGTGCTGCTGCGATAGAGTTGAGTCCTTCCACAAACCAGTAAGCCAGCAGCTTAGAATCGCCCCATCGACCCCCGTTTCTTATTCTGGAGGGGACCCGGTAGTAGGATCTGCAGGTTCCTAAGCTTGTGATAACCTCGAGCTACGGTTAACGGACTGGTGCATGACTAGCAAAAGGGACATCAGGTGTCTCCACACGCACAAACACAAGCCTGCCGCTGCCCAACGAATAACGTTAGCTATTAGCACCGGGGCTTGCAAACGATCCCCAGGGGCGTGTCTAGAGCAACCCGTTTATCCCGGTTCGAGGGACGTGGCTCCCCTCCCCCACATCGCCGGTCTGGATGTACAGCTCCCCTCCCCACGCTTGGCCGCAGCAGCTCTCCGTGGCGCCGGGTTGGAGGAGCATCTGTTGCCATGGTAACCCGCGGCCTGTTCCCGCGCCTGGGGCTGGACCACTATGTTGGAAGTGAGCTGAGCCCAGAGCTGAAACAAGGTTTGGAAGTGGATGCAATGCAGGAATTCCGCACGCACTGCACTTCATGGCTCACACCGTCGCACGCACCTCCCTATCCCCCACACACACACTGGGCACGTAAACACTCGCAAAGAACACTAGACACTGCCTCCTAGCACTGACGATCTTACAAGTTGAACACCACACAGTCTAGCCACACATGCTGGTTACCACACACTCCCGCGCATACTTGCAAGCCAGATCTTGACGTCCCAGAATGCACTCTGGAAACATCCCCAGGGTCTAGTGTAGGAAGTAAACCTTTATGAATAGGGTTGCACACCTGGGTCTGTGCGTGTGCAGTGTAGGCACGTGCCTTGCTGTCCGATTTGACCGCTCTACCTGCTATGCATAAACACGGGAGTCACCTCTGCCACATGGATACTCTGGGTTATAGTCTGGCACCCTGATACTGGACTGCTACTGTGGTCATCACAATCTTGCCTCTCCAAGAAAGCGACCCTGGCATTTCCTTCTCTATTCTCTAAGCAGCAAGGCTCGGGAAAAGCGTTCAAAGTGTCTACCTGGGCATCTCCCCTGTCAGCACGTGAATCGAGGTGAAGTAGCTTCCTTTAATTTTACCCCACAAAACTAACACACTGGACGGCTGAACTCGGGAGGCACGATTCTCCCAAAACAAAAGAATCCTTTAAAAATCCCAACCCCAAGAGCTGAGACCAACTTTTAAATTTTATGTATGATAAGCCTATGTCAGGATTTTAATGCTCGTCTACATATTCCACCAGCTAATGAATTCATTAATCACTAGGTGGAAAATGGGTTTTTTAACCACTGAACACCAGAGGTCACAGGAAGTAATGCCTTTTAAATTTAGATTATGTACATGTCCTCCTTTGTAGGCTTGCGCCTGGGTGGTTGGCAAATTACTTTTGAATTTTTTTAAAAAAATCATTTTATCAATGGAGTTCTGTGAAGTCAGATGTGGAGGCTGGAGTATGACTGTCATCACAGAACCTAACAGGGGGAGGCGGGAGAACCAGTTCAAGGTCACCCTCCCCTTCCTACACAGAGAGTGTAAGGTAAACTGAGGCAGTCTACAAGATACAAGTAAGTGCTATGGAAGAAATTAGAGAGGGGCCTGAGGTGGAGGAGAGAAGATAGGAAGGGGTGGGGGCGGGGTACACTAGAGAGACGGCTCAATAGTAAAGAGGACCCAGGCTGGGCGCCCGGGTCCCACACAGCAGCTCATAACCATTTGTATCTCAGCTCCAGGGGACCTGACGCCCTCTTCTGGCCTCTGTGGGCACTGCACACATGTAGTGCACACACAAACACATAGAAATAAGTGAATACGAATCAGGCCCATGTGGACTATAATCCCAGCACTTGGGAGGCATAGACAGAATGAGCTCTGAGTTCTAGCCCAGCCTGGTCTACAGAATGAGTTCCAGGACAGCCAGGGCTACACAGAGAAAGCCTGTCTCAAAAAAAGAATAAATCTAAAAATAAATATAAAAGGTGCTTGCCCCTGAGCTGGAGGCTGTGGAGTCACAGACAGACATTACGCACTATGGACTCTTCCTCTGACACAATTCACAAGTTGCCCAAAGGAAGGTAGAGGAGGCAAGAGACTGCAGGAAGGAAAGAACCCTGGCCAAGAATCGAAAGAGCCAGACATCAAGGGAACTGTCAGCGATCACAGAAGGTTAGAGAAAGATAAACATCACAAGAGAACCACGTGGCCCAATTCTCCCTCGCCTGTCCCTGGGCCAACAGAAACCTTATCACACAACCTTCAAATCCTGCAGTGGTGGAACCTGAGAGGAAAGAGGCAAAGGCCAGCGATGGAGTTCTCATCGCAGAGTCCAGGTTCCCAGGAAGCCACAGAGGTCTGAGCCACGTGATAAACGGCTGCACTGATTTCAGATGGGAATGGCCATGGGGACAGCATTCCAAGGCTCGCTCTGTGTGTGTGTGTGTGTGTGTGTGTGTGTGTGTGTGTGTGTGTGTGTAGAAACTCTTGGCTAAAATGGACATTTCATGTCTTTTTTGCATTTGAGAAGAACAAGACCTTTATGACTGCGCAATCACAGAAGCCAGTGTGAGGATTGTATAACACACCCCAGATTGGGTCACCAGAGACAAAAATTCATCACTCAGGATGTTGAAGGACAGGAAGACCAAGATGAAGGTGCCACCAGGGCTGGTGTCTAGTCTCCACTTCCACTGCAGGCAGACACACCAAAAAAAAAAAAAAAATGAGGAATGCTCCCTCAGACTTCTTCCTCATCCTTGTCCTCATCCTCATCTTCCTCCTTCCTCCTCCTCCTCATCTCTCCCTCCTCCTCCTCCTCCTAGGATATAGTAGATGGAGTGGGTTTTTAAGACAGAGCCTCATGTAGCCCAGACAAGAAGAACTCACAAGGTAGCCAAGAATAATCTCGAATACTCTGAATTCATGATGTTCCTGCTCCACCCATCCTGGACGTCAGGCATCTTTGTTTTAAGGATATGTTTACTTTAATTTTATGTGAATGTGTGAGTGCCTGCTTGTCTCAGTTACTGCTCTGTTGCTATGAGAAAATACCATAACCAAGGCAACCTATCACAGAAAGCATTTAATTGGGTGCAGGGCAACAGAGCAAAGGTGTGGCAGCAAAAGCAGCCAAGAGCCCACATCCCGATCTGAAAACAGGAGGCAGGGAGTCACACTGGGAGTGGTCTTTTGAAATTCAAAGCTCACCCCTAATGACACATCTCCTCCAACAAGACCACACCTCCCGATCCTTCCAAACAGCTCTATTAACTGGGGATCAAGTGTTCAAAGGCAGGAGCTCTGAAGGCCATTCTCATTCAAACACCATACATTATGCACTACCTCTGTGCCCAAGCCTACAGAGGCCTGAAGGCCTTTGATGCCCAGGAACTGGATTACAGGCAGCTTTTGGGCTGCCCAGTGTGGGTGTGTGGAATGTAACTAAACCTGAGTCTTCTGCAAGAGCAGCTGAGACATCCCTCCAGTCCACCTCAAGTCCTTTCACAAGGGCTTGGATCCCCATCCAAAAGACACATGTCTGCATCCCAATTGCTTGCTGTGCTCCCCAATTGTGCTCCACTGGAGACTGAGTCTTAGCAAAAGTTTTGAAAGTCCAGTGTTTCCCCACATGGGTTTCCCTGCATGTGAGGCTGGGTGCTCCCACTAACTCCTCTCTGTCGCAGCCTACCCACAGAGGTGTCCAGAGGCTGCCTTAATGAGCACAGTTGGGTGGTTCCTAAAAACTCACATTTACCATGTGAGGGCTCTGGAAAGCAGCTTGTCTATTTTGGTTGTTGTCTTACTGAGGCAGAACCAGCAAAGGAACAGCGTGGTTGCATGATGGAGCCTCCCAAGGAAGTTAGTAGAACGGCCCATGCCACGTTGCCAGTATAACACTTGTGATGGTTTATATATGCTTGGCCCAGGGAGTGGCACAATTAGAAGGTGTGGCCATGTTGGAGTAGGTGTGGCCTTGTTGGTGTAGGTGTGTGTGTACATGAGAGGGAGAGGGAGAGGGAGAGGGAGAGGGAGAGGCTGTATAATTTAAGACCCTCATCCTAGCTGCCTGGAAGTCAGTATTCTGCTAGCAGCCTTCAAATGAAGATGTAGAACTCTCAGCTCCTTCTGCACCATGCTTGCCTGGATGCTGCCATGCTCCCACCTTGATGATAATGGACTGAACCTCTGAATCTGTAAGCCAGACCCAACTAAATGTTGTCCTTATAAGAGTTGCCTTGGTCATGATGCCTGTTCATAGCAGGAAACCTTAAGACAACATAGTTTGTTTGGTTTTTTTCCATGATTAACACTTGGATTCGGATACATGTCCCTGCTGACACACCTGCTCTGATGGCTAATCTTCATCTTCAACTTGACTGGGTTTAGAATGAGCTAAGAAGCCCCCCCTCCACTTCTGGACATATCTGCGCAGGTGTTTAAATAAGCAAGGACGACCCCTGAATGTAGGAGACCTTACTGTGGGCTGGAGTCTTGAACTGATCAAACAGAGAAAGTGAGCTGAGTACCAGCTTCCTGACTGAGGATGCGATGGGCTCAGCCTCTCTCTCCCCCCTCTCTCTCTCCCTCTCCCTCTGTCTGTCTGTCTGTCTGTCTGTCTGTCTGTCTGTCTGTCTGTCTCTGCTACCATAGCAGACTGTACCCTCAGAGCTCGCCTTCCTAAGTTGCTTTTGTCAGGTATATTGGTCACAGCAGTGTGAAACCAACTTAAGTCAGTTGCCAATATAAGAGAAAAAAGATGCAGGACCTGGTAGAAAATGGTGAAAGGGTTGGATACACTCTTCTGACAACTCTCAAAGGATGAAACCCCAATGCTCAAAGGAAACAAGGTTTTAGCTTTTCTCCTAAAACTTAAAACAGGTCAGTGTGTCTTTATGCTGTAGCAGCTATTTTTAAGTTGGATACAAGTTAGCGCCAACAAAGAATAGATACAGAGGCTGATGTGGTGACCCACATCTGTAACCAACGTTTGGGAGGCTGTGGGGGGTGGGGCAGACAAAACTCACATTCCCTGCTGAGCTTCATAGAGATTCCAAGACCTGACTGAGCAACATGTTGAGGCCCTGTCTCTTTCCCTCCCCACCAGGAGGAGGAAGAGAAGGTGGAGGGAGATGAAGAGGAGGAGGCAGAGGAGGATCTAGGAAAGAAAGCACTCTCCCCCAATGCCGATGATTGTGGGCAAAAGCTTCTAGAAGGGCCATTTGACTGTTGGCCCAAATTTCACATATCCTTTAACCCTAAATTTTCACATCCAGCCTCTGACCCCTTTGTTCTCCCCTGTCAGCCTGCAGAGCAGCTTCTCAGGAGGAAACCCATATCTAAAAACCTCCAACTGCACATCACAGTCCAAGGAACAAATCTGCGGGACAGACATTCAGTGAGGGCTCGGGTACTGCGTGGTGGTGAGCATGCATGTAGAACATGGAAGGTCTTGGGTTCCAAGCTCAGTACCCACAGGGAAATGTGCGCATTATTACGCTAGGGAGAGCAAATTAGTAAGTCACAGAGCTAACAATAAGTTAAATGGACAGCAAAGAGGAAGTAATGAAGGGCCTTCCTACACAAGCACCAAAGCAGGCTAGGAGGCATGGTGAGTACACAGGAGATCTCTGGGGCCCACGGAGCATTCTCCCAGTCTTCACCTGAGTGAAGGCACAAGAAAAACACATTTGAAGATAGGCTGCACCATCCACATGTGAAAGTAGGCTGCACCATCCATATATGAAGGTAGGCTGTACCACCCACATGTGAAAGTAGGTTGCACCATCCACATGTGAAGGTAGGCTTCACCGTCCTTTTATAATCTCAACATGTAAGCTGGGTTCACTTTTACAAGATATTCTACCAAGGGCATATATTGCTTTTATATATATGGAAACACAGTATCTTTTAAAAAAAATTTTTTTTTTTGCTGTAAGATTGTTTCTTTTCATTATGTCAGGAGTTGTACCCATAAAAATCTCACCAGCATGACTATCTAAACATGAGCTGAACAAGGACAATATCCATAAACATGCCAAAGTGAACAGGCAAAGCCCATGAGGCCTCAGCCCTACACAAAGAGCTACAGGCAAGGGAGGAATGCTGACAGCAGGAGAAACAGTCTCCGGCAGAGAAGACCACACCAACTGGTTACCCAGAACAAAGTGGTAGCCCTGAAAACATACACATGGGTGACATTAGACAAACTGAGCAGGTTAGAGCAGGTTACACTTAGGAGTGTGTGTGTGTGTGTGTGTGTGTGTGTGTGTGTGTGTACATAAATGCACATTGAAAAAGAGCCAAGAGAGGGGTATATGGGGTGGCTTGGATAGGGGAAAGGAAAGGGGGAAGTGATGCACTTAAATTATAAATCTCAAAAATAAAAGAAAAAACATTTTCATTTCTAAAGAAGCTGGAGAGGTTGGCTCAGCACCGGCTGCTCTTGTAGAGACCCAGCACCCACTTGGTGGCTCACAAGCACCTACAACTCCATTTCCAGGAGATCCAGTGCCCCCATCTGACCTCCATGAGCACTGCACACATGTAGTGCCTATACATACATGTAAGCAAACACATATGTAAAATAAAATAAAATATTCTTAAAAATAACATTAATTTTTAAAAGGTGTATATATTTAGCATGAGTATACTATATGTGTGTGAAATTCAGTGAATAGAAATATTTTTTAAATCTCATACATAAACACATTAAAATGTAAATATGATTCTGCTATGTGTGCGTGTGGTATACGTGTCAGTACAGATGCTTGCATATGGTGTATGCACTGTGAGTGTGGGTGTGTGCTCCTGTGTGTACATGTACCTGTGCTTGTACTTGTGCATGTGTGTGTGGAGACCAGAGGTGGACATCAGGTGCCTCAATCCCTTTCCACGTTTACTTTTCATGGCAGTCTCTGGATGAACCGGAAGTCCGTTGATTTAGCTAGGCTGGTTGGCCAATGAGCTTCCAGGACCTGCTCTTTATCTCCCCAGCACGGACCCTGCAGGCACACATCACTGTGGGTGCTGGACTCCAAGCTTGGTCCTCACGCTTGCGCAGTCAGCGTTTTACCAACGGAACCGTCTCCCCAGCCTCAATTCTGTTATTTATGGTTTTTTGTTTTACTCTGCTTTGGTTTTTGAGACAGTCTTACTCTGTAACCCAGGCTGGTCTTGAGCTAGTCATCCTCCTGCCTCAGCCTCCTGAGTGTTGAGATGACAGACACACAGGGACCTAATACTATAGGAAACCACCAGACCCTGCCACCACGTGTAAACTGGCCTTTCCCTTGGAAAGCGTAGGGAGGAATCCACATTCTGGCCCCACTACTCGCTCCTTGGCCTTGGCTCTCAGCTCTTGGCTCCAAGGCTCTCTTTAAACATAAGTACTTGGAAGCTGTGAGGTCACAAGGGCCTTTGCTTGTTCTCTCTAAGGCTCAGCAGGAGTTGGTCTTGGCCTGGCTAGGAAGGAGCTGAACAGCGAGGGTTTGCCAGATCAGAAGAGGGCCTCGGGGCGCTCCCAGAAAATAATGCAAGTCAGAGGATTGTCCTTG
Source organism: Rhabdomys pumilio (assembly GCA_030674055.1). Taxonomy (NCBI): domain Eukaryota; kingdom Metazoa; phylum Chordata; class Mammalia; order Rodentia; family Muridae; genus Rhabdomys; species Rhabdomys pumilio. Next base: position 2,896,552 of record JANHMN010000002.1, on the reverse strand, counting down.
TTCTGGCCCTGATGAAAAGGACAGGCGATTGGGATGAGGTGAGGTGAGGTGAGGCCAGGTCTTGGGAGGATAAACTGTGTCTGGACAGATCCAACCCATGACCTTTGAGCTGCAGGGTCACTGTCTGAGGGGCCGGCAGAAGCTAGGTACCCAGCACACCAGGGAGCCTGCAGGGTAGACAGATGTGGGCTGGCAAACTGTGGGAGGGTTTCCCAGATCGCCTGCTTGCTCTCTCATTGGTTGAAACAACAGGTTCAGCCCGCCCCCCACCCTTTCAGTCTGATCCAGGTGGGAAGTGGCGGGTGGAGGAGAAAGCCAACACACCGAGGCTCTCCCTGGGACAGACTGCTCTCCCTGCATCCCACCCCATCCAGGGCCCTCAGCAGCTGCTGCTGTCCAGATGTTGGTGGTTTTCTCCCTAAGTGAAACCACGGTGTCCCACCCGCCGTGAACACGCACAGGGAAGGTGAATACCAGTCTGCACTTTGTCAACACAGATCTTTCAGCTGGAAACCAGTCACTCTTCAAGGGCCAGGGAGAAGTATGTTCTCCCGGCAGGGAAGGGGTGGAGATGCTGCCAAGATAGAGGGGCTCTGGGGCTACTCCAGAGGCCAAGGATGTGTAGTGTCTCTGTCTATTCCCATTCAGTCCTGCACATCCAGTCAACTTAGGCAGAGTCCTCGCACTTCACAAGAAGCTAGACACACACAAAGGGTGGGAAGTGCCCCAGTGACACAAACTGCCCAGAAGCAATGGTACCGAGCAGTACCAGACTCTCAGTTGAAAAATATGGCTGGGGCTCAAGAAATTGCTCAGTGGTTAAGGGCACTGGCCATTCTTGCTGAGGACCCAAGTTCAGTTCCCAGCACCCACATCAGCCATCGGGTCGCAAAATCATCTGTAACTCCAGCTGAAGGGCATCTGGGATCCTCTTCTGGATTCCACTGGCACCTGTGTTCGTGTGTGCATGCGCCCACACACATATGCACATAATTAAAATTAAAATAAATATTTTTAAAAGAATAAATAAGGGCTGAAGAGATGGCTCAGGGGTTGAGTTCTGATTGCTCTTCCAGAGGTCCTGAGTTCAAATCCCAGCAACCACATGGTGGCTCCCAACCATCTATAATGAGATCTGATGCCCCCTTCTGGTGTGTCTGAAGACAGCTACAGTGTACTTATATATAATAAATAAATGTTTAAAAAATAAAAATAAAATAAAAGAATGAATAAAAATATGGTGGAGCCTGGGAGACTGGGGTACTTGCCACAGAGCATGAGGACCAGAGTTCGAATCCCCAGACCCCATGTTATTCTCATTTGTTTTCTGTTGCTATGATAGAACACTAACCAAACATAGGGGAGGAAAGGGCTTATTTTATCTTCTTCTTTTTTTGTTTGTTTGTTTGGTTGGTTGGTTGGTTTTTGGGGGGTTGTTTTGGTTTTTTGTTTTTTGGTTTTTTGGGATTTTTTTGTTTGTTTGTTTGTTTTTGTTTTTTTTTTTTGTTTGTTTTTTTTTTTTTTTGTTTTTCGAGACAGGGTTTCTCTGTGTAGCCCTGGCTGTCCTGGAACTCACTCTGTAGACCAGGCTGGCCTCGAACTCAGAAATCCGCCTGCTTCTGCCTCCCAAGTGCTGGGATTAAAGGTGTGCGCCACCACCGCCCGGCTGTCTTATTCTTCCAGGTAGCAATCTGTCACTGTGCTGGCTGGTTTTATCTCAACTTGATACATGCTAACGTCACCTGAGAGGAGGAACCTCAATTAAGAAAATGCCTCCATAAGATCCAGCTGCAGGCAAGCCTGTAGGACATTTTCTTAATTAGTGATTGATGGGGGAGGGTCCAGCCCATGAATGGTGTCATTCCCCAGGCTGGTGGTCCTAGGTTCTATAAGAAATCAGGCTGAGCAAACCATGAGAAGCAAACTAGTAAGCAGCACTCCTCCATGGCCTCTTCATCAGCACCTGCCTCCAGGTTCCTGCCCTGCTTAAGTTCCTGTCCTGATTTACTTTGATGATAGAGAGCGATGTGGAAATGAAAGACAAATAAACCCTTTTCTCCTCAGCTTGCTTTTGGTCACAGTGTTTTAGTGACAGCAGTAGTGATCTTAACTACAGTTAGGGAAGCAGGCAGAGCAGGAACTGAAGCAGAGACCGTGGAGGAGCACTGCCTACTGGCTTGCTCAGCTACTTTCCTTATATTGCTATGGCCCGCCTGCCTAGGGATAGCACCGCCCACAGTGGGCTGAACCCTCCTGTAACAATTAACAATTTTAAAAAAAAAGGCCTCAGGTTATGTCTAGGTGTGTGTCAAGTTGACAAAAACCAACCAGCATGCATGTAAAAGCATGCCGCTGCCCCCTACAAACACACATACACACACACACACACACACTCAGGAGGCAGAGACATGGGATCTGTGGTACAAGCTGTCCAGCTAGACTTGTCAATTGGTGATCCTTTAATTCTTCCACAAATAAAGTAGCTATGGATCAAGAAAGACAATGCCAAATTTAGGCCTTCTCACACACGTACACACACATGTGCACACACACAGAGCATGCGTATATAATATGCATGTGTACATTATGTGTGCATATATATATATACATGTATGTACATATAAGTGGCAGAGAGCCAAGTATGGTGGCTCAGGCCTTCACTCCCACATATCCGTGTCCCAAACGCTCTGCTTTTCTCATCTAAGAACACTGGTCACTGGGTTCTGAGCTCACCCTCATCCAGGACAGCCAATCAAATGCTCACTTTCACTGCATGGAGAGAAAACCTCTTTCCAAAGAAGGTCACAGTCCTGGCTTCTAGGACTCTGTATTGGACATTTCCTTTTAAGAAAGGCAATTTAACCTGCTACCTCAGGGATCCTTTGGCCCCAAGTCACAAGCACAGTACACCTCCCTACCCGCTCCTGACCCTCTCCTGGTTCTGCTGCTGCCCTGCAGGCCTGCTCAGTACCACAGTTGGCAGAGCTCGAGGCTGAGGGAGGGCACTGGTTCCAACATTCTCCTGGCCTCTGGAAGGGGACACCTTGCTACCATCCCAAAGCAGTGTTTTCTTCTCTGGGGACTTAGAAATAGGAACCAGCCCTTCCTTTGGCCATGCACAGTGTTCAGCAGCCTCCTGCTGGGCACAGCTGGGGGGGATTAGTCTCCTCAGGTGAGGCCACACTCAAATGCTTATTTTCCTCCTTTGATGATTTCCTTTACATTTGTTGATACTGTGTGTGTGCACATGTGGGGGCGGGGTCTGTGCAGGTGTGGCGGGGAGAGCTCAGCTTTTGGGAGTTGAGTCTCTCCTTCCACTGTGCGGTCACGGAGGTTAAACTCAGGTGATCAGGCGTGGCGGTGGGCACGTTGAAGTTGTAATTGGGTAGTCTGAGTTTTTGTTTTCTCTTTCTTTGAAGACAGGTTTCTCTGTGTAGCCCTGGCTGTCCTGGAATTCACTCTGTAGACCAGGCTGGCCTGAAACTCAGAGATCAGCCTGCCTCTGCCTCCCAAATGCTGGGATTAAAGGTGTGCACCACCACTCCCCAGCGAGTTTTCTAAACGTGAATTTCAGAAAAGTTCACCTATGGCGGGCAAGGTGGGATAGGAGGGAAAGGCGCTTGGTGCCAAGCCTAAGGATCTGAGTTCAATCCCCAGGACCCACAGAGTAGGAGAGATCCAAGTCCTACAAACTGTCCTCTGACCTCCACACATGCACCTCTGGCAAAGAAACAAATAAGTAAACAAAGAAATGTGAGTTTTTTAAAGTTTATTTTAGGGCAGGGGTACATTACTAGTTCCGTTTAGTAGAGTGTTAGAGAAGCTTGTGTGAAGTCCCAGCATATCTACAAAACAAAAGCAGGTGTGGTAGCACATACTTATAAATCCCCTCCTCCCTCTGCCTTCCAAGTACTGAGATTAAAGGTGTGGGTCACCAGCCAGACTTTAGACAGAGAAAGAGCCCAGGTTGGAGGTCTCTATCAGTTCTCTCCCCTCAGAGTTCAGGAAACTCTGCAGAAGAGGGGGAGGGGGAATTGTAAGAGCTGCGGGAGTAGGGAGAGCATGGCCTGCAGAATCAACTAACAGGGCTCATGGGGGCTCACTGAGCCTGCACGGGCCCAATGATGAGTCCTCTACATATATGTTGTGGGTGTTGGCTTGGTGTTTTTTGTGGGACTCCAGACAATGGGGGTGGGGCATCTCTGATTCTTTTGTCTGCTCCTAGGACCCCTTTTCCCCCACTGGGTTCCCTCACCCAGGTTTGATGTGCGTGTTAGTGCCTGATCTTACTGTATCTTGGTGTGTCACCTTAGGTTGATGCCCCTGGGAGATCTGCTCCTTTCCAGGGTTGGGGGGGGATACCTGGCGGAGAGGGAAGGTGTGGGGACTGGGAGGAGTGGACGGCAGGGAAGCTGTGGTTGGGACCAGTGGTATGAGAGAGAATTTTTAAAAGAAGTGTATGTCACCATACCTCCAGTAACTTGTTAGATTCATTTTATTATTTGTTTATTTATTTATTTATTTATTATGTTTGTCAGAAGCTAGAAGAGACTGTCTGATCCCCCAGTTGTGAGCACCCAGTGTGTGTGCTGGAAACCAAACTTGTGTCCCCAACAAGAACAGCAAGAGCTCTTAACTGCTGAGCCAGCTCTCTAGCCCCATCCAGGAACTTCTAGTTAGTCAAAACTACATCTATCCACATGAGAAGAGAAGAAAGAAGTCACAATGGGTTCTGAAACCACAGTGAGCCCAGGAGCATAAGGCAACACTGAATGACGCCAGTCCTCCATCACAGCGCTGTTCCCGAGAGACCGTGGCCCCAAGCGGGCGATGGGTTTCTCTGCAGCCAGCAGAACACGAATCATAGCTGAGATGCTTCATCAACATGGAGAGTTCCAGAAAGATTCCAAAACGACTTAAATCACACAGAAATAACGTGAACACATTCACCAGGATATAAGGCCCAGCAGTCAACCTGTGGGTCTCAGCCCCCATCACAGGGGCCGCATATCAGATATTCAGATATTCTGCAATTCAGATGTTTACTTTGTGACTCCACAGTAGCAAAGTTAAAGTTATAAAATAGCAATGATTTGCCGGTTGGGGTCACCATAACGTGAGGAATTGTAGGAAAGGGTTTAAGCATCAGGAAAGTTGAGAACAACTGCCCAACAGTAAAAACACAGCTACTGATAGCGAAATGCATGACTCAAGATATAGTTAATAATCACAAAGGTAGGCTGTGCCCGGGGATCTCCACAAGGCTGCCCTTCATTCCTCCTGGTAATGGGCCCTTCACTTGTGAGGTTTCTCTTTAAGCCCTGGGTTCTTTCCCTGGCACTAGAAAAAAAATGTGTATATATAATGGCACCAAGAGTGGTGGTGCATGTCTTTAATCCAGCACTTAAGAGGCAGAGGCAGGAGGATCTCTGTGAGTTTGAGGCCAACCTGGTCTACATAGCCAGACCATGTCTCAAAATTTGAAGAAGTAAATGACCTAAATGTCTTCAATTCCTTTCTTAAGAGGAAAGATGCAGAGCTGGCTCAGCAGTCAGGCACTCCCTGCACATCCATGAGGAGCAGAGCAGAGTCCCCCAGAAATGCTGAGTGTGCATGATGGCGACCTGTAATTTCAGCCTCAGCGAGCAGAAACAGCAGAGGGACCAGCCCCATCAGCTCTGGGTTTCACTAAGACACATTGCCTCAGTGAATAAGATGGAAGCCTGATGAGGGATGATTCCTGACATTAGAGCCAGATCTACACAGGCACATGTATGCACACATGCACACCTGCACATGCATACATAGTCTCTCATGCAAACATGTATACACACACATGCAAACATGTACATGCACACATGCACATACATGCAAACATGTA